>JAHWFP010196525.1:0-29744 GCA_023313725.1 Lithobius niger | reverse complement strand
ACAAAATCTTTTAGCTCCTTCCTCTCCTTTCTTGGGAGCTAGACAAGATACATCCCCCCAGGGTGACACAGAGCATTCTATCACATCTTCCTTGATCCATTCGATCATTTGGGCTTCAATGATAGCTCTTGTCTCCTTGTTTACAGGTCTATGTGGAAACCTAATGGGTCTTGCGCTAGGTTCCACCTCAATTTTGTGTTGGTAGAGGTGAGTGCTGCCTCGTTTAGATGTTAACACATGTTTGAATTTGTGCAAACATTTTCTCAGCTGCTTTTGTTGTGCATTAGAGCAAAGAGCTTGTTGAATTTTTTCTTCCAACAAAGCATCATCTTTTGCACGCCTCTCAATGTCTACCTCCATTTCCAATTGCTTGAGTTCCTCAATTTTCGTTTGAGTTACCTTTGCAAATGGGATTGTCTCTTGTTCCTCTGGCCCGCCACGCCAGCCACCATTTTGGATGTCTGGGATGAGGCCAGTCCGACCCAAGAAGTCTCTGCCTAAAATTATGCTATCTATCTGCAGCGTTTTCTAGGACTAAGAATGTCTGCTGAGCAGAGTAACCACCAGGCCATCGTACCGTTGCTCTACAGTACCCGTCACCTTGGATATTACCAGCCGCCAAAGTGAAGGTTACACAGCATTCCCTGCGCCACTTTACGCCCTTTGCCTGCAAAGTATGTGCGGTAGCACCGGAAATGATACTTGAACTGGCACCAGTGTCTATCAGTCCTAAGAAAGGTTCCCCTGCCACTTTAATGTTAATTAAAGGTACATTGCCTGACTTAGTTTCTTCCTCAACACCTTTGAACAGTGTCACATTTGGTGCAAAGACACGTTTTACGGTGCCTTTCCACAGTCCTGCCCTAGCTCTCCAATCTGTGGTTTTTGAGATTGTCACACGTTTTAACCAACTTAACGACCTTCTTCTGCGTTTTTTGGCTTCTTTAGGCATCTGTTGGACCTATGGCCGGTGTGGTTCCCGTGCCAGTTGTCTGACCAGCACGAAACACTGCTTCGTTCCTAGTTGGTTGGCTTCCCTGCACGGCTTCACTGTAAGAGGAGCAACTGAGCCATGCCAAGCGTGGTTCCACAGACAAGGACGGGTTGGGGGGAGGGGGGAGTCTGTAGGTTCGCTGCGTTAACAGGAACTGACTCACCTTAGCCCGTTCCCTTACCAATTCCCTCAAAGAGTCAAAATGACGTCCTTGGAGATATTGCCTGTAGTCAGGATGCATTTTGGCCATTATGTGGTTTATTTTCTCAGCCTGAGAAGCATTAGGCCATAACCGGTCAAAATATCCGCACACCGCTTGAGCATAACTCGAGAAAGGTTCGTCCGGAGCCTGGGTCCTTTCTGCGAGTTCTCTTTTTAAATCTTCGATATAATTTGGACTTTCAAATTCCAAATTAAAATCGGATTCGAACGTGTCCTAGTCCGTGTAAGGACCGAACACACTGTACCATCGTTCCGCGTCATCTTGCATAGCAAGAGGAACGACGGTTTTCAAAACGTACGTTTCTGACAGACCTAGTGCAATGCTGTACTTGTACAGCTCCTGTAGAAACTCTGACGGTGATTTTTCGTCTCCAAAACCTTTGTACGAAGGCATGGCGACTTTTGGGGATATTATGCTGACCCCTTCAAAGGGTCTCTGCAATAAATCTTGCCCTGAAAAATCATCCCTACATTTCAGGTTTCTATCCCCGGTCACATAACTAGGGCCAGTTCGACCTTGCATATTTCTATGCTCAGTATTTCCGGTCCTAGATGGCGACACACTATGTTCGTGCTGAGGGTTTCTATACCTCGATGCGTCCATATCCGGTTCATTTTGGCGGTTTTCAATCAAATTGGCATTGGTCGCCAGGGAGAGTGAAAAATGGTAACCAAGGAAACGACTACTCAGGCAACTAAGTATCCGTTAGCCACCTCCAATGTTGTAAATTTCCTACAAATGAGCTTTTTGTACATTCGCTCACTGCTAGTCCAAAAACAACTGTTTTACTTTATTTTCTGTTCCCTACAGAAAAGAAAGTGGGTATTTTTATTTCGACCAGGACAAGTCAAAATAAAAATGCGGATTTTAGAGGCTAAGTGACAACGCATGCACTGGCCAGATTCCCCGAAAATCCCCCAAACTTAGTTCGCTCACCTACTGGATTCTAACAGAATCGGAAGCATTAGAAAATGTCGGATTCAAATCCCAGGGACAAGGCCCCCAAAATATGTAAGTGCTTGCTAAGGAGATGGACGATTATTCATAAGACACAATACTCAATCCTAATTCACCTCTTACTGTACAGCTAGGGGACTGCACACTTAGCATTACATATTAGGCGCTAGGTCAAGGTTTGCCCCCTTGTCCTGCCCTCATCAGCTCTGGTGGTTTGACTTGCTGGTCTGACTACCACACACCAATTAATTCGATCCTTCGAAGCTGTCTCGTTTTATACCCGAGCGGGCCGGGGCAGAACAATAGGCTCTTGCCTGAGACTTTGCGTCACGTGACGGCTAACTGGTGCGATCCGGTCCTGACTGGTTGAACAATAGGACTGGCTCGCTTACCCGGATGTTGGCGCTGGGCCAGCTGCCACGTGTGCATGGTAGCTAGCGGCGTGCAGCATCCATGTTAACGGCGAGGTGCACTGCACGAGTGGCTAACTGCGTGCGTGTGCATTGCCGTACATGTAAACACGTTGCAACCCTTCTTTAATTCTGACTTCATCCAAAAAGGGTACTAACCTTAGGTTCAGACGAACTGTGAGGGATTTCCTGGCACGTTAGCACCTGCTAAGGCGAATGGTCCCAGTCGGTTGATGTTGTCGATCTCACCGTTTTGGAAGTAGTGGCTGATGAACACATTTTTGTGCCGCCACGTGCATGCCGCAGAGATATCCTGGATGGCGATTCCAGCTGCAAATGCCCAGGAGGCGGACAGTGCCGTGAGCTCGGATGCCCGCTGGAATATCCACGCAATCTTCTGACGATTCGTAGGCTTTCCATGTTGTGGTGACTATCCACTGTGCTATTTTTGCTGGTGTGAGGCGAATGTTCAGAGTAGCCTGCTGGGTTGTCGGGTCTACTGCCAGGAACAATGGGATGTGTACCACCTTGTCTGTGCTGTTCAGTGATGCTGTTTTGTCCAGATAGTACTTCAGTGCCCTTATTGGGCAGTGTGTGCACTCAAGGTCCCTACTTCCCAGGATGGGCCCTTAGAGCTTCAATCGTGATTAAGCGGGAGGTCTCGTGTGGCTTCTGTGTCTGCGCACGGAACTCCGGAGTGACTTGGGACCAGCATTTTGTGAAGCGAAGGCACGACTTGTTCCTGGAAAGTGCTGCTACTTCGCTTTGTCTGCCTGCTGTTGCCTTTGCCACCAGAAAGATGGTTTCTGAGTGAGGGCCAACAGGGGGGGCTTCCCCAGTGGTTCGAATGGTGGTCTTGACAGGTAGGAGAGAACCAGAGGAAGATTCTAGCCAGGGTGGAGTTTCTTGACCCGGGGTTTCAGTTTACCGAAAGATCTCAATAGACGGGAGATGATGTGGTTAGTCACGACGTCCCGTCGCCCGTAGAATGAGAGCACAGAGTTAATTACTGCTCTGCATCCCTTAATACAGGTGACAGATAGTCCCTGATCGAAGAATTTTACGAAAAATTTTGCGATGTCCGTCACATGGGTCAAACTATTGTGTGTTCGTTTTGTGTATTCATTTTTATCTTTCAATTTTGTAGCGTTTTACTGTTTATAGCGTCTATTTTGTGTGTTTGTGGGTTTACGTTTTGCGAATTGGAGTTCAAATTATGGTTTGGTGCGTTCGAGTGAACTCTAATCCGTTTTTATTCGTGTACCTTCAGGCCTGTGAGTATGGGGATAAGAGCTCTAATGTTTTTTTTTTCTAAACGGCAAAGCAGTTTTTGCTTAGTTAATTTGTTGGCTTTTTTCGCTTCCATTTTATATGTATCTACTGTCCACCGATTTTTGTTTTCGAAAAAACGGAACATTAGAAATGGATACTTGAGTTTAAGGTCCGCCGAAGGTTTGTCCCATGATTATTATTTGATGGCTTGTGTTGGAGCACCGATGCCCGGGGCCGATGGCCGTAGAAAAACCCGTTCTTGCCAGGAATTTGTCGACCGGCCCATTTTGGCGACGATTTGTTGTTAGAAATCGGCTTTCAAACGCGCTTCCGAGCTTGAAATGCGATCGTTGATGCTTCCAAACATCTTCATCATGTTCGTCTGCATCTCCCTAATGGCGTCCAAGGTCGTTTTCTTTGTCTTTGAACTTGGGAGATTCAGCGACTGACGGCGACGATGTGGCCGAGTCGCTGACGCTGTGTTGTTTGTTCATTACTTCTGCTGATAAGAAGTCGTCGAAAAAGCTGTTGATTTTCCCTCCGGACTCTCAACATCTTCCTTTTTAAACATTGCAGTTGACGATCGTCCGAATCTTCTTCGCCGAGTACGGCGAATCTTCTTGCGTTGTTTGTCGTTGTATTCCCGGCAAATGTCGCACAGCTTGGTAACGAAATCACACTTCCTACAGTGTCGGCACGTTGGAAGTCGATCGTCGGGAGTAAGCCTATGTTTACATCGCTTTTCCAGTCATCCAGTGGCATGCACGTAGACAGGTAATAAAAACTGAAAATTTTAGCGAGAAACGAAGGACGCGACATGTAGACCAGGTCTGCACGCCACGATGCCCATGAAAAAAGTGACGATGATAGCCACCCGGCGCTGGGATCGCACATGCGATGCGCCCGGGGGCAAGCTGAGGGAATCTCATTAGTCATGGGCAGGTAAAAGAGCAAATATGCTCCGATAAGCTATAAAGTAAGTGTGGTTAGAGCGGAGGCGGCTGAATGACCGGCTATCAGGCTTGAAGGGGGCAGAGCAGTGGTACGGTCCCTCCATGGACCTCCAAGCAAAAAGGACCAATAGTCAAGCAAAACAGCCACACCTACGTCTATACCGAGGTCCGTGTTCGGATTGATAAGCAAAGTGGAATTGGGGAACATGTAGGTTGGATGGTCGCAAGTTTCATCAAAGGAAAGCAAATACTTTTGAAGAACTTTATTACTGTTGTTAGGGGCTTGGCATCTCGCTCTAGCTTGTCATGGCAACGATTCTCTCCCTAAGTCTCACGCTGGATTTCATTACGGTTGCAGTACGTTGAGACAAAAGTTCAAACGTTGGTAAAGTCCCAAAAGCATACATCACTTGCAAGAGTGTTGGATCGACTAACAGTTCAAGCCATTAAGGACTACGCATAGCTACCTTTGCTTTTCAGGAATTCTTTGCAGTAGTAACATTAGGCCTGAACAATGGCGGCCATCAGAATCACAACGTCATGTAAAAGGTGACGCTTTTCATTGAGAAGCAAGAGGTTAAGGAGAATTATTAGGCTGGGGAGACTGCCGGTACAATAAGGTGTGCTTTGGTTTGAATGTACAATTAATTGCACACAAAGAGAGAAGTTCGCCTAACAAGCAAGGATACAATTAAAGGCACATAACTCCCACCGGTATATTTTAACAGTTTCACTCGATACATTACCGGAAATAGTTTTATATAAACTGATTTACCTTTCATTTGCTGGTCTAAGGGTATGATGCAGATGTCAGTAGTGGCGCGTGAATGTTATTAGGCTTGTTTTAAACGGCTCGGTTCGAGCGGTATATAACTCCCACCACATCGCTGGCAAGCCGCGGCCCTGGAGGAAGGATAATTAATCCTTCGCTCAAGAGTGCGACTTGGTCGTACGATGCGTCACGTTGCAGCGGCCCCGAAATGAGTATGACTAGTGTCGAGAGCAATGCACGCTGCGGTCGTCTGAACTATATTTTAGCGTAGGTGACGCAGAGTAAAGCGGCCAGAACGGAGGGATTTATGTGCCTTTAAGTGAAGATGAGCTTTAACAATGTTATGATGTTCTTACATAGTCGCTTCGGCCAAGGCTTGACATTGTTTAGTATCAAGGGCTGATCCTTTAAGTCAACAATACAGTTGTGTACATTGTTGGCGACCGCGGCTTAATTAAATAATTAGGAGTGGTCAAGCTTATAAAATGACATACGTAAATCGTAAGGGGAAATTTAAGAGTGGGGAATTAAAGGACCAGTAGGGAAATTATCCCACAGCAAGGCAAGTATTTTTGGAAAATGTAAAAATAAGACTCTACAATTCCAGTCGCTCCGGTTTGGGAGCAACACGGATTGCACGCTAGGCCGTGACCTCGGCAGTGAGCTGCACAGTTGGAGCCGGTGCCAATGTCCACGGAGGGGGAGACAAGAAGGTTGGACAAAAACCGACCAAAATAATCTTGAGAATGACTGGGTCTTGGGTGATCCCGGAAGTTAGTGCCAGAGGCCCCCCCCCCCCTCCAAAGGGAAGGGGTGGGCACAAATGTCAATGGTGGAGCTTGGGATGGGAACTGGGGGAAGCATGTCGAAATCGTCCATCTGAGGTTGTGCTGCGACCGCCAGGGCGTCCTCGCCCGGGGCTTTGGAAAGAAAGGGCTGTTGATCCCACTAAGGAGAGGAATATCGGTGATCCTCTGTGTGGACCGAAGGCTGTGTAGTTGTCACTGGTAGGACGGGGACAGGAGTGTTTCGAATGATGAGTGGGCTCCGGTCAATGTTTTGACTTGCAGGTGATATCCAAACGCGGTGCTAGTTTTGGGGTGAGACCGCGAAAGAGCGTATCGGTCTCGTGCAGAGGTTGGTTCTGAAGTATATGTCTAGTAGAGTCATGAAGTTGGGAGCCGTGTTAAGTACGGCCTCACGAAGTAACAATGTGGAATTAAAGAGTGTGCGCGATGTTAGCAAAATCATCGAATGGTAGGTAGCAAATCGGGGTTTGCTGAAGACTTGATTGATGAGTAAGGCAACATCCCTGGTGTGGTCCGGTGGTGGGTCCATAGAAAGGGTTTGTATAACACATTGGCTGCAGTATTGAGTACGTCAGCCTGGGTCACTGCATGGAGACCGAGGCGAAGAAGACGGTCATTGTCACGTAAGACAGCTGTGGGGACTGTAACGCGACGGGGAAGAAAAAGAGATATGCCTAAGTGTATTTTAAGATCGGCTGTAAGGAACTCCTATTTGGGGTAAGTGTCAAACACCTCGGGAATGGCGATCCCCTCTCCGGAGGGGGGGGGGGGGGGAGAAAGACGAAGGAGCGTAGTAAGCAGGGTAGTTGATTGGGACCGGTTGCTGTTGTGGAAGTCGGTCATGTAGGCCAAACCCAAAACCTGTAGACAGGCCCGTCCATAGAAGGCTTGTACAAAAAAACAGTACGGAATTATGTTTTCGACAGTTTTAAGGAGATCAGGTAGAAGGATCTCCGATGGGTCCGGGTTATCCGGAAAAGCTTTTTCGAAATGTGCATGACGGGATGGCGGGTCACCGAAGGCGACAGAGACCCGAGTCCTCAGAGTCCGGTAGAGGCGAAGAGACCAAGGGACCGGCCGAGACAAAGGTGGAGTAGTGTGGGAGGCACCGGCGTCATCTTGAGAAAGCCTTGGTTTCTCGACTGTTGATGCAATCCAAGTGTCAGTGTCCCGAGTCGCTTGCGGCTGAATTAGTGGAGAGCTGAATCCATAAGAGCGTGCACAGTCTCCTTGGGTAAGGAACTATCTGTTGTGCGTGGGTCCGTTGCTTAGAAAGCGAAGATGCTCGAGAAAAACGTGAAGACAGGTCCAGGGGGACCGTTGGAATGGCGGAGCGCTCGTCGTGCGGCAGTCCGTCGAGCATTGACTTGAAGCTTCAAACAGCTATACTGTTCTTTAGCCGTGAACAGGTCTTGCTGAAGGCTGGAAAGGTCAACATTCTTTTGAAGTTGTCTGCATTGAAGCGGAGAAGCAGCGACCGTGTCTTGGGTGCTACCGATAGGCGTAGTGGGGACCGTAGAGTCCAGGGGACATGCTGCCAAAATAGTGGAGAACACAGGTAGTGGTGGGTCAACCAAAGAGGCCTCGTGGACAGAGACCGGAGGGGAAGACCGATCCACTGGTTCCCGTGGTGTACCCTTGGCTCGTGGCATGGCTATCGTAGACGAAGAAGAGCAGGTTCGATGTGGTCGGAGGCTAGAGAAGAAAAGATGGAATTACGGACGCTGTCTCGGCTTATACACGAAGGAGGCTGTGCGGATCAGAAGCGCAGTAGCTGGCGGCACTCCAAAGTCTTTAATCTCTAGATGAAACAGCATGGGAGAAGGCGAATGCTAAAATATGAATATGAAAAAACACCCAGCAGTAAGCAAAAAGAGCTTTTAACACCAGGATACCCACGAAGCTACCATTTTTATAACTGTAGGGGGCGATGATGGAAGGGAGCACGGTATCCAGTCTCTGTTTGAACTGCAGAACCGATGTTGCTTCGATGGTATGTTGAGGCAGTTTGTTCCAGGTGCTAACCACAAGGAAAGGAAGTGTGTTTTGGCGAAGGGACAAAACATCTCTTCTTAAAGAGTTTTGCCCCATTGTTCCGAGTGGCAGAACCCCCAGAGAGGGTGAACCATTCCTTGGCCGCAGGGTCTTCACCATTGAGGATCTTGTAAGTGAAAATCAGATCACCTCTGATACGACGGTAATTCAGTGTTGGGAGCTTGAGGGCAGCAAGCCGGTCGGGGTAGGACGCGTTTTTGAGTCCCACAAGTTTAGTGGCACGTCTCTGGACACGTTCCTCTTCAAAACGAACCCACCATGCTTGGCCTGCATACTCCAGAATGCTGCGAACTTTGCTGCGGTACAGCATGAGGAAGGTCTTCCTTGGGAGGGTTGAGAAGGAGGGCCGGATGATGGCGAGGGCCCCATAAGCCTTAGCCACGGCAGCCTGAATGTATTTGGAGAAGTTCAGGTCGCGGTCAATGACGATGCCAAGATCTGGTTGTGAATTCTTCTCTGTCATTGGCGCTCCTGGGCTAAGGCGATAGTCAGCTTGGTGATGTTGGGTGCCAAACCTCAGAACTGCACACTTACTCCCGTTAAGGTCTATGTCCATGGCCTGCGTCCAGGACACCATGTAGGAGATATCGGCTTGGAGTTTCGCAGTGCTAGCGAGATCGTTTGAGACGGCGAAGATCTTGGTGTCATCAAGGAAAATACAATTGTCACTTTGAAAATGTTCGTACAGGGTGTTCATGAAAAGAATGAAGAGGAGTGGACCAAGGACACTCCCCTGTGGTACGCCACTGACTATTTCCACTGAGGCAGAGAGATAACCGTCCACACTACACTTCTGGTGCCGGTTGGTGAGGAAAGACGTAAGCCAAGCGAGGAGTGCACCTAAGTAGCCTACATCACTGAGAACTCTCAGAAGTTTGGTGTGAGGTAAGGTGTCAAAAGCTGTAGCTAAGTCAAAATAGGCTGCAACAGCTTGGAGCTTGTCGTCAAGCCACTCTGTGATCTTGTCGAGGAAGTGGATGAGATTGTGGGTGGTTAACCGACCAGGCAGCCCTCCATATTGGTTCTGGTGGACTATGCTATTGTCAATGGCAAAGTTAAGCATAGTCTTGAAAATAATTTTTTCCATGATTTTGCAGGGAATGCTGGTAAGGCTGATAGGGCGGTAATTATTAACAGAGGATCTTGAGCCCCCTTTGTGGATAGGAGTGACATGTGCGAGTTTCCACATGGTTGGAAGAGTGCCCTCTGCCATGGATTTACTGCAGAGTTGGGCTAGAGCAGGACTGATAACAGGGCCACGCTCTTTTAGGGTCAGAGGATGAAGGCTGTCAGGACCGGGAGCAGAATGTGTGTTAATCGAGTTCAACAGCTTTTGTATCTCAGTGGCTTCAAAGGTGACTTCGCTGAGGGTATCGGCTGCTTGCGGTGTGTTGGCAGTAACAGGAGTAGTTACTGGGTTCCCAGGCTTGAAAACCGACCCGAAGTAACTGTTGAGTTCGTTGGCTTTTCCGAGGGGATCACTGATAAGGACTCCATGCTTGTTTTTAAAGTTGGCCTACCGGGATGTGGCGAGGCTTTCTTCGATTAACATAGTCCCAGAAATTCTTGGGCTCGGAGACAGATGCTTTTGCAATCTGTGATTCGAAATTCGTGCGTGACTTGCGAATAAGTCCCGTGGCAGCATTTCGTGATTTTTTGAACTCTTCATAATCAGCAGCACAGTGGGCTTCTGCAAAGCAGTCCCAGCTTTTTTTCTTTTGCTTCAGGGCATCTTTAACTGAACTGTTAACCCAGGGGTGGTTTTTTTTCTTTTTTCCCATCTGTCTGACAGCAGGGAAGGCACCGAAAACAGCTTGTTGAATTGTTCGGTGTAATAGCGACCAGGCTTCTTCAGTGTTCAAGGGGGCCGTGGCCTCTAGTAGGTTGGCCGTAGTAACAGTGTCCCGAATTTTATCAAAATCGGCACGGTGGATGTTTACTCTAGATTTGTTGGTGGTAGGTGAGCTTTTGCAGGAAATCCAAACGTGAGTGGCCGCATGGTCACTATTTCCAAGAGGGTAAGACACACTAACATCAACAACAGAGCTGCACATTCGCATTGTGAGGACGAGGTCCAAAGTGTTTGGTGTTTGGCCCTGCCGGAACCTTGTAGGTTCACGAACATGTTGCACCAGGTCTCTGCTACTGATAACATCAGTGAAGGAGACTTCAATGGGAAGAAGGTGTTTGTCTTCCTTGTTTGTCCACTTCAGATTGGGCAGATTGAATTCACCGATAAGTATAAGTTTACCGCCATACTTATCGGCTAACGATTTGATGATCACGCTGAAATTGCTGTTGTTGTCTGCGGGGCTATTAGGTGACCTGTACAGGCAAGCAACGATGAGGTTTTGACGGTCAGGAATTTCAATTTCCACCAGAAGGAGATCGTCGAAGTCCACAGGAGGTTTCACAATAGTGTGGCTCATGTTGCATTTAATAAAACCCACAATCCCCCTAGTCTGGTTTTTAAGAGAGTTAAAAACAGTGCTGTAATCTGGTATTTTGATGGCTTTAATGTCCATAAAGTTATTAGTAGTTTTAGATTTTGCCTCGGTTATGAAGACGAAAGCTGGTTGATGGGAGTGAAGTAGTGACTCGAGCTCGTCGAGTTTATTTGCAAGCGAGTCCGCATTTGCGTGAATGAGCAAGGAAAGTGAGTTGCGGTTGTAGCTAGGCGGATGACTGGTAGGGGGTGCTGAGGTTTGGGAGGGTATGGGCGACGGTAGGAGTCATATTGCTTGGTTGGGAGATGGGTTGGGGAGAGATTGAGTGGGCTTGGGTGTGATAGGGGGTGGAGATTTTGGAAATGCTAAGGCTGGATTAGGGGTGCTCAGAATAGCTTGGGAAGAAAGGGGGCAGGCGACAGTGATTTGTGTAGCACTAGGCTTTGGGGTGGCATGGCTGTTAGGCAGAGTCAGTTTGGTAACTGAACAATTTGCTAGAGGTGGTGGTGGGTTTAGCACAAATTTTTCTTCAATTTTCATGTAAAAACTTCTCTGGCGAAGCAAAGAAAAAACTATACCAGTTGAGCAAGTTTCTGGCTTAAGGAACGAGTCAGTGCTCGAAGTTGACACTTCCAAGTAAAAGGAGGAGTAACCTGGAAATTTAGTTTTAATTTTAGCAATTTGGCTAATTTCACTGGCTAAGGCGCAGTCGACTGTTGCGCAGTAGTCAAAAATATCTTTGGCTCGCAGGTTGGTGCTAAACCTACTTACGAAAATAAATGTACCACGTTGTTTGGTTTTCACAGCAGTAAGGTTAGTGTTTTTGTTGATTCCTATCAATGGACAGGCTTTGGTGGTAGGCTTAAAATAATCATCATTTTCCCTTATGGCTTTTTTCTTTCAGGCGTAGTTTCTTCGGCTCAACTGTTCTTTAAATTCGAAAGTGCCGCCGGCGTTGTTGGCCGCATCAACTCCAGTTTCGTTTAGAGTATGGGAATCAATCGTCGATGTTTTCACAGTGCCAGTCGTTACACTAATTGGCAAGTACGAGTTTTTATTGGCTTTTTAAGCACATTTTTCTGGGTTTTGCGCGTTTGTTTCAAAACTCTGCAATGTGGGAATGATGGCTTTCACGTGATTTGCAGTCGGATGTTATTGATCGTCAACCTTAGCTTGATTTTCCGTGATTTCCGGTTCCGGGTTAGCGTCGCGCATCACTTCCGGAAGTGCGGCAAGATGGTTGTGCTTTTCCCTTGGGACCGTGTCGCCGAAAGTAGAAACCAGAAAAAGTTTCAACTCGCTAAACTCCTTCAATATTGAGTTATGTGAGCTGATACACTGGTGAACTGAGTTACGTAATTCACCAATTTCAGTGACATGTGTCTTGGTGGAGTGGCTGGGTTTGGCATTGGGTTGGTGTGTAGGGCAATGGAGATATTCGGAGACAAACACGTGCGATTCCCTTGGGAACTGGCTCTGCTGTAGAATTTGCAGGATATCTTTGATGGTGTTGACGTTACGTTTCTCACCTTGTCGGTTTATCATAGCTTTTCTGGGATACATCTATGCACGATCTTTTTTGCTTCGTGGATTTCGTCCTCCGTGTAGAACGAAGCACATTCTTGGGCCAAGTTGTCTAAAGTAATGCTTACCGTTGGCGGTATGTTGTTGACCAGGTAACACAGGAGTTCAGAAATAATGACGTTCTTCATGGTTTGGTGGTTTTCTGATGTATGGGTGTTGTTCCCTGTAGCTTCATTGTTGTTGATGCAACTTTTGTGGTTTGGGAAACCTAAATATCAGGTAGTATCAGGTAATTTATATTTTCAACGCATAAGGCTGGGCCGATACCGATCACTACCGATATTTGCAGTAGCGGTGGAAATCGGGGTCGGCAGATATAACCCTGATAAATCGGTAATAAACCAAATCGAAGGTATTTTCACTTCTCGTCGACCAAATTTGACGTTTGAGTACACCATTTTGAAGGTTTTTTCGCTAGCTTTCCAAAATGGTTCTAACTGCAAGTACCACTACCTTACTGTTTAGAAGTTACAAGACAAAATGTTAAAATTTTACTGGAGTTTTGCGTTTTTAAATGATTTTAGCATACGCAATATTATTTTAATGCAATATTAAATAAAAAAATAATTATATTTATTTAGGCCTATGCTTTATTTATGCAATGATTTCATAAGTATTTTTTTTTTATAATTGCCGTCTCACAATTTTTAATCAACTTGCAATGAAACTGGAATTGTTAGTCTGTTCACTTGTGTGCAGAATGCATGGGCGTACATATATCACTTTTTTCGTAGTATTACCAGGCGATTTACTGTATGCGCAGTAGATTTTCTGGAATTGAACTATTTATTGATTATGCTCGGTGCTTACAGTTTTTGATTAGTTGGGAACTGGGATCAGTTATTGGGGATTTGGCATCCGTAATAAAGCTGATTGGCCTAGCCTTACTAATAAGTTTAATGTGGTAACAAAGTGGAAAAAAATGTGAATTCAGTAGAACTACTAGATGTAAAAAAAAAAACGTTTTATGTAGAAACACACTTGTTTCCGAAACAAGTTTTTTTTTCTTCATTATGGACACAGTATCGGGACTCGGTATCTGCAGATTTTTTTTTTCGAAATTGGTATCGTATCGGATGGTAAAAATTGGTATCGGCCCAGCCTTAGTTACGAATTTTAATCGGGTTTAAAATTTTAATTTTTTCGAATAAGCATGACTGGCGTGACATGCACATGACCGTGCCGAAAAGTGATATGAAAAATGGCGGCACTACATGTGTTACTACGGAATGCAAAGCAGCGCCTCTGGCGGGAGCAAGATGGTACTAGATTTATTAAACATTTAATTTTAGCATATATTACTTAAGGGACGTATTTTGCAGATAGTAAGAAAGAGGGTGGGGCAAGATGGTTAGCATGACTGTGTGCCAGAGGTCCCGAGTCCGACCTCCGCCACCTCCAACATTTTTGGGATGTCTCATGCTCATGTCGATTGTGGCGTGTAAAAGATCCTAGGAATTTCCCTAGCATAATTGTCTTTTTCTCCTTCTGGCACTATGGGTAACGCTGGGTGCGTATAAAGTACTTGAGGGCCTAATAGAGGATGTGTTGTAAGGGAAACAGTTCAACTGCTAATGTTGCTCGGGGAAGAGGGATGTAATATGTAGATTGTGGCATAACACTGCTTAACTTCGTTCTGTGTGGCAGGGCTGCGACCGATAACCAATACGCATTGGGGCATGCCTGTTGAAGTGTATTTCGGCCCAAACTTCTGAAAACAAAATGTGTTTTCAAGCTACTGAAATGGTTTTGATGCAGAAAACTGGAACAGTGGTTACAAGTTACAGTGCACAATTTAATCATTAAAGAATGGTACACAAGTTCCTGGGTTTACTACTATCAGTAGCAAGCCACAGTATAGGAAGACAAAGTAGTCCTTAACGGTATATCTGTACAGCAACATAAATACAATCTTGACTGACTTGTTGTCGACAATTATATAAATTAAAACTAAAACCAACCGTAAATGTTGTACATTGATACTTGTCAGATTTTAATAAAAAATTGACACATTTGTTCGTTAACACTCGTAAGCATCAATAGTCCAGAAAGGTCAGTCTTAAAACGTGTTATCCTCGGCAGACAGTTACAGCAGGCCTGGGTCTGCAGAAATCTAGCTGCTCCACTGAACAAGACTTCCTCTAAACTTCGCAAAACAGACTTCAATTACGTACACCAAATTTAATGGTTCTATTCCATTTAGTAAATTTGTTTTTGTACCATATTTCCCCTAGCATTGTGTAATCCATCTGCTAATTCCCATGACACGTCATATCAAAGACAAGCTACAACAGAATGAAAATGTAATAGCAAGACATCTTAACCCTATGAGTTTTCTTTAGCACTTCACACCTTTAAAGACAAACGAAGGGAAAAAATCCTGACTTAATGTCAGTTTCTCTCTCACGACGCATACACGCCGTTACATTTTGGTTGTCGTATTTGCTTGCTGTTGAGTACTTGGAAAGTGTATCATCCCTAATGCACTCTTTTTTTCTGTCTACATGTTAGAACCGGCTGGTATTTTTGCCTTTTTATCCGCTAATATCGTTCTTTTATAATCTACTCCTCTTTGACGCCAACTAGCTTGCTACAGGTTAAAGTTACTTTTTAACGAAAGCCTATGTATAAGCAGAGACCGTAAAACTTACCAATTTTAAATCATTTTCATAATAATTGGTTCATTAAAAAAAAATCTTTTTCCTTTTCCCTAACAGCATACACAATGTGGGGTTGATTTTGCTGTTCCAGCTCTCCCTATTTTTACTAGCAAAAGTTCTTTCTCAGATCTTTTAGTCCAGTCGAGTTGCAAATCAACGCACTGACTTCCAGCTACAAACTTTGGGTAGTGCACATGGCTGAATGAATTACATATGTGGCGAGCCCCGATTATATTGAAGTGAGCTGAAGGGTCACATGTCAACTTTTAATAGAAACGTTGGAAGACGCGCTTTAATCCTTAGTTTTTACCCACAAAAGTACAACAGCATCAAAGACAGCATGAACAGGTTAGGAATTGTGACCATGTTGTTTTCTCCTAAAAGAAGTGAGCAATACCATTAAACTGTCATCATGGTTTTGCCGGTTATGCAGTGCCCTGCAAGTTTTAAGCAGTAATAATGAGTATGCTTGTGCTAGGAGTGCAACAGCTGTGGCTGCAGCAAACTTATTGCATATCAATGAGGGAGGCGTATTAAATTACAAAAGGATGGCTGCCAAGACCTGGATCGTTCTCGTATATAGGCAGAATTGTTGAAAAAATAGGACCACCGAGACACTCCTGTACAGGACACATGCTTCACTGCACGAAGTACACCAGTCTGCTAAACTGAATTCTGCTTACTCATAAGCTATGCGAAGAGTAGAGTAAGGCGTGTAGTGTTAAACTGATGACTCTAGAATACGAGACATCGGTCATCTTCTAAGTTCACGATACTCAAACTTTAGACACAACTATGCGAAATCCACATTTTGAACAATCCATCCTCTTAAGATTGCAAGGATACAGGTCAACTGTAAATTCTATTACAGTCTTCTATTATTCTAGTTACTCGGCAGACTAGGTGCTGGCATGTAAAAACAAGGCCTTCAATACTGCCACTACCATGCATGGCATTTTTTTAAAAATAAATATGAAGTGGTGCTCCAACTAGTAAAAAGGGCACGATTCTGCGGCCATAGGACTCTGAATACATATAGAGTTTTGCACTCAAATTCTCAGAAATTTACATTTTTAATTAATTTCATTTATTTTAGGAGGCTTTGATTGGAGTGAGTATGCCATGTAATGGTGCGAAGGGAATAAAAATAAATGCACACATATTTTGGAGACATGTGACATTGCCATCCTAATGTTTTCAGTGATAAATGTTTAAACTAGATTGGGTTGGAGGTATTCGGAATTTCGGAAAATAACCGGTGATGAACGACTTGCACCGAAAGCTTACACATATCCGTGTCGTCATAATTTTATTTTTTTTATCGAAATGATTTTTTTTTAAACGAAAAACGAGTTTGAACTTTGAGGAACGGGGTTGCAACTGCTGGTGCTCCACTGCTCCATGATTCTGACTGGTGCTCCAATCGTTAAGGCTGGTGCTCCACTTGGAGCAGCAGTTACTATGTTAAAAAATGGCCTGCTGCCATGCACATACAATGCAGTTGTACTGAATGCATTAAAACATTTTACAGGTGAACACTAGCACAGTCGTGTCTCATGGAAGTCACCCTTTTTCACGTAAGTTTATACGACTTCTGTTATCAACATTAATTTTGCATGTTTGTTTATAAAACTCAACCATTACATGTGTTGTTACAGGTATTATTATGGGATTTAACTGTACAACAAATTGAACAATTCATAATTTTTTTATGGTCGGGGAGGTACTAAGCATATGCTAAAAACCAATCGCTTAAATAACAATTAATAGTAGCTTTGTCAAAACCCTATGTAACAAATTAGCACAATTTACGGTCTAGTTTATTTTACAGTCCTACGTTTGACCCAACTCACTCATCAAGACATCTAGTTGGTAACACCATTTTTACAAAGACCTACCGGAACACGTACATACAATTCTACTTCAAGATTTGCAACAGAATCGATGACGAGCTGCTCAGTACTACAATTACAGCAGTAAGCAAACGATAAAAGTGGGTAGAAGGCCAACTGGCTACAGCATGTGGGAAAGGGTTCGAGAGGAAATGTTGCTTGCCCAAAATTGTGAATCAGTCGGCGTGTGGTTATGCCTGACGAGAAAT
The DNA here is from genome assembly GCA_023313725.1 of Lithobius niger. Classification (NCBI taxonomy): domain Eukaryota; kingdom Metazoa; phylum Arthropoda; class Chilopoda; order Lithobiomorpha; family Lithobiidae; genus Lithobius; species Lithobius niger. The sequence goes on along the minus strand of JAHWFP010196525.1, from coordinate 12,507 downwards.
CCCGCTTTAATGTGAAATTAGCTGGAGGACAACAAGATATAAATTTACTCCCATGCTAAGCAATCTAGTTAGCAAATAACGGAAAGAAACACCTTTAACAACAGAAAGTTCGTGAAGCTTTGTGTGTTTCCATAATTTCCAGGGAAGTGGTAAAATATAACCCACTGTTGCCACTTAACAAGTTGGAGGACCTGCTCCTGGTTTTGTGTCCATACTCATCCTTTGCTTTCTATCCTCATGGGTTTCATCCACATGAGGCCCTGTTGTTATGTTGAAAGACGGACACACGTCAAACAAACTATTGCTACTTTAAGTATTGACATCCAGAACAAAGTCACTGCGACAATCAAACCACAGTTCAATTGACTCGTTAGTCATTACTTTAACTACATAACCAGAAAAATTCCGTCTTGCAAGGCCTCTTCAGCCAATTTTCTATACATTCAGTTAAGATGTACGTAATACCAATGGAGCCAGCTGTATACATAACGCATGCACTCAAATTGGGCTTCATACCTAGTTATATATTTTACTTTTACCTAAAATATGCCCCCCTCAGTTAGTCACAACGCAGTGATAATAATTCATACACATCTACTACTGTACGTAAATATAACCCTAACCACAAAGTCGGATGATTTCCTAAATAGCGGCAATCAATGTAATTTCCAGCTACATTGTGGCCCACATGATTGAAAAGAATTCGTTTGCTACTTTTGCAAACCCTAGTACACAGTACAGAACAAGTCTATTTTAAAGTCGCATGCAAAAATAAGAAACTGTCAGATCAGAAACTCAACCAAGCAGGTATAAACACAAGCTCCAAGCTTGAAGTCACAACCATATTATAATACGTCTGACAATCCGACACATTCTCCAAGTTTTCGGAATTACTCTTCACAGCTACACTTACACGCCGCAATTCCCGTGCAATTGCAGGATTGAGCAAAATTGTACTGTAAAATTGGCTGTAAAAGAACTGAATACTGTTCTGCAACTACAGATAGAAGATTAAAAAAAAAAACATAAAAAAAAAACATAAAATGACAGGAAAAAATAAAAGGAAAGACAATCTGCACAGCCCCGCTAACGCACAAGTATATAATTGCCTCTCAAGCCCCCGTTTCACTCGAATGGTTTTGAAATCGCCAAGATTAAAAAGAAAAAAGAATATCGAATGAGGGGTGGGGGGGAATCAAAAATGAATTTCATTTCATTTTTGGCTAAGCAGGCAAAACATATGAAAACTTTACATTCGCAAACACACATAAAAAAGAAAAGGTTAGCTCAAACAGGGTCAAACCCTAAACTTCCAGTTGAGCTGTGACTAGAATTGGCGGAAGAATTGGTTGGCCCCTTATGTTTGTTGCCGCCAATGGCGGCCCCACCCTTCTTGTTGTTTGCGACACGCGTCTTCTTACTACTGCTTTTCTCATTTTTTCTCCGTACTGATGAGGAACCTACGGAACAACACAAACCATTATAGGCTTGAAAATACCAAGGCACATACAGAGCGATTCCTAATTACAGGGTTTGTTCCGCACAAATGAAACCATTTTCAAGGCTTTCCAGGCCTTGGAAAGGTCAAGGTCTTCAAGCACCAGATTGTCAAAATTGACTAACTAGAACTTAGTACCTTTGTAAGATTTACGTACAATTGAGTGGACTAGCAAAATTTTATCACACAAGGGAAAAACACATGAATCGTACTTTTAGACCTAAGGATGCTAAAATTTAATATAATGGTTCTCAGGAGGGGTACAGTATTTTTCTTTTTTACTTTTTATTCGCAATTATTCGCTTTATTAGCAAACAAAATAATCAAGTAGCTTATATTTTGTTGTTGAGTACAACGTCTGTTTTAATGCCAAACCAGGTTTAGCCACGTTCAGAACATAACTGCTGCACACTAGATAAGGCTTTCTTTAGATCCAAGTTTTTATTTGTGAAAAATTTGTGAAACCCTCTGAACGACTGTTAAATTCGCTTTGAAGGAATCATAAATGGAGCAAAGGGTTGATATGGTCATGGGCTCCAGGAATTGTTTGGCGAAAGTGTTAATGCTTTTTTTTGCTGACGGGATAAAAAAAAATGTTTCATGCGCTCCTGAGAACCACTTAATTAACGCTAGATGCAAATTGGAAGCCAATACGAAGCAAGCATTTTTCATGTACTAATTTAGATATAAAATTAGTACTATTTGTTAATGACTGCACTTCATCAGCTTGGCAAATTATCAAAACTCAAGGCCATTTCAAGACTACGACAACAAAAATTCAAAGAACTTTTTTAAGCCTTGAAAATACGTAAACACATACTGCGCGAGTTCGAAAATTCGAAGCACCTAAATAAATATGCACAATCTCACAACGGGAAGAAAATCTGTCAATTTTCCGCTGACACTTGTCAAGCGGAAACTTGACAGATTTTCTTCCCGTTGTGAGATTGTGCGTATTTATTTTGGTGCTTAGGCCTTGAATTTTTAGTTTTCAAATTTAAGGCTTCTCAAGGAATTTAAGGTTGTGTAGTAACCATGTAATTTAAAATTAAAAGGTTTAGTAGTTGTTACTCATTGGAATTGATATGCAATGCAAATTTCAACAGACACCAATGTTAAAATCTAATATCAATCGTATTCGTTTTGTCCTTGTCGTTACAATCTAAGTAAGCCACTTGTCCATCGAGTTCGAGTCAACAGAACTCAATACTATGAAGCCTGCTGTGCACAACATGTCATGACTTCAGCAACTTTAGAATGTTTTAGCTTTTCTACCAATGGAAAGGTATTGTCGATATGATTCAGCCGAAAATTAACAAAATAGTGAAAATTCGGGTAAAATCTGTCATCAGCGGCATTGTGCTGTTCGCACTGCATCGGTGAGGGGAAGGAAAAAAGAAAACACTAATGCAAGAATCAACAATGCATGCCTGCACACAATTTGTACTTACTGTTGTTCGTGGAGGTGGAATCTGCAGGAGAAGCGTTACTGGAATTTTCAGGATCCCAAAGTCGGTTTAAGCCGTCCTGAAAGGTGTGGCTCTCGGACTCGTCATACGTGTCAATATCCACGGGAACATCGTCCGAAGTGTCCATCAAAGCACTGCAATAAACTTCCAGTATTATTCATTTTTTACAACTACAATTTTGAAAACAAACGATTAGACTTGTTTACTAGGCAAACCACTAGAGTCCTGACACACGTCATAACGTACAAAATAAGGTTAGGAGATACTAACACTTTGGTATCATACAGTATTTACTTATGCACCTTTTATATTTATTAGAGTCGATTAGACTCTTATGTTAACGGTTTGTCTGTCTGTCTGTCTGGGTGTTCGCGTTATAGCGTTTTAACGAATTATCGTATGTCTGTCAAATTTTGCACACAGATTCTATGACTCATTTTTAGGTCTAAGTTCGAAAATGGATCGATTCCGTCGGGGAAATAGTCCACTAGAAACAATAGAAGATTTTTGTCTGTTGCAAACGAATAGCGTTTGTTTTTTTTTTTCTTCGGCCGACTGACGTCATCCATCCACGACCAATGACTGGAAACTATGTAGCCTTCGTCAGCGGCAGACGTCACCACCAACCGACCAACGACTGGCAACTGGATCAATTTTATTCTACAGACCACTGACGTAGGCACTGATCTCGTACGTACGAACTGGATAACAAAGTTATATAGTCTAATGCCAGCATGCGCGAAATCAACGTAGGCTTGGGCTACTTGTTTGTAGGGATCGACCGAATCCGAATCGGATCTGAAGCCGGATCTTTAGGGTTCGGATTCGATTCGGATTCGGCAAAATTTTGAATGTCTGGGCGATTTTTCAATAACTTCGCTAATATTTGGCCGTTTTCGACATTCCAATATACCATTCGAAGCGTTTTTTCTCCAGCTTTCCAATGGAGCTAATTTCAAATGGCTAGCATAAACTGTTCAGAAGTTATAAGGGATAAACCAATGAACAAGTTGTGAAAATCTCTAGTCAAGTCTTGAAACTTTATTCAGCTAGAGAGAAAATTTAGTCTAAAAACTGGAAAGGGCTGAAGCAGTCCAACAAAGGTTTTATTTCGGATTCGGTTAGGATCCGGATCCGATTCACCAAATCTTGTAAATTATCCGGATCCGAATCGGATTTGGTAAAAGTAGATTCGGTCGATCCCTACTTGTTTGGACAATCTTTCATGACTTTACTGCGTAGTACTTTTTACGGGAGGGTGGGGGAAGGAGAAATATTTAAACAACTTCTACTGTAAGGGAGGGGGAATCAAATTCATAAAACTACTTTTGGGCAATGACTGTGCTATCTCGATATTTCATCCTCATCAGTCGTGCGATATGGCAACGTCGCAGTCGGATAAATGACATGTACAAAACGCCGAGACTAAACGGTTTGGAGGCCTCCCGTATCATAAAACTGCCAAACGATGCTGGATATTTTTAATATTGATTCAGTTCACTAGTGTTCTAATTAAACTTACAGTTTAAAATGAAACCGATTGAAGAATCGTAGTGAGCTCGTCTTTAATTGAGAGATGCGCGCCACCATGGCATCCGACGCAGCTGATCAAAACATGTATGGGGGGATTGAGGCAAAAAAGCTAGAAATACAAGCGACCACTGGTTTTACGGTTGCATACGCGTCGTGGAACCACGGCCATGAAATCATTTGGGTGTTAGGATTGTATTATTAGGAGGGGTATCACACGTGTTAGACAATTAGTATAGCCATACCGATCGCTGTATTCGCAAGAGGAAACAAATCGACTCTCACTATAATTGGTTTAATCAGGTTTATTATTCAACAATTTTAGTAGTACAGTACCCATCATGAAGCAATGCTTGTGTGTAGTGGGGGTTCGAACAAAAAAAAAAAAATTTCAAACACACGGTCAAACATTTTTCTGAAACACTGTATTCCCGAGATACGATTTCAGCATAAATATAACATTTGGATTGGTTATATTTAGCAGGCTTTGATTTTCTTTTTTGTTATTCCAATTTTATCTAAGTCGCATAAATTTGTAGATAAACTCGTTGTTGTTAAAACAGGCAACAAGCTAGTGTTCTTTGTGTCATCGGGCATATGTCACAATTTGCTCTGCCAGGCGAGACTGGGCACATGGGACTTTTGCACCAGTGTAACTGCAATCTGCTTGAAAACTTCACGTCAGCAGGAGCTAAATTGAAGTTAGACTGCTATACATTGTTCGTTCATTGTTCGAAAATGAACGAACAATGAAAATGATGGACCCAGCCAAGTTTACCGTTTTGCTGTTCTGTGCTCCTGGTGTGAAACTGTAACCAGGTAGTCACTTAGAATGCCCCATTTTGCAGTTCAATAAGAAAATCTAAACCAACGCCTGATCTGAACGATTAATATAGCTAGCACTAGTCCATGGCCAGTTATGTATTTAGTCCTCGTTATGGATGTACTGATGTGCTAAAATGCGGACTCCGATGTCACATTTCAATATTGAAAAAACACTTGATTGATTTATCATCCCCCAGCCAGAATTGGTAAATCTGTTTTTATCCCTAGAATTAAATTTTTTCTTTAACCCTACCATGGCCAAATTGACCACGAAAACTTTTTTTTTGTATATAAAATCATTTTTTTCCCCCACAAACCCCTCCTACCATGTATTCTCACAAATGATGTACAAAATTATTGTGTAAAGCGATATGAAAATATCTCCATGTATTCATGTATTTTAATGCAATGTGGTCCACTGGACTACACCTTGGCCAACTATGGACCCGTTCGTTTCGCTTATGGCACAACTACTGCAATAAGCCTTCTAGAATCCAGCAGAAGTTCCTAAAAACTTGAAGTGGAATGTTTTTCACGTGACACCCACCTGGGTGTACCATGAAAGAGATTCCACTGTCACGTAAAATGCTTACCACTTGGAATTCCTTCTGTAAATTATGATGAAATTTTATAAAACATTATTTTAGCAGAAGAGTGAAATTACAGAAGTTTTCTGGACTCAAAATTTTAATGATTCTGAAAAAGTTGGTCGTAATTTAAAAAGCAGGACAAGGAAAGCCCGTTGCAATGTTTGCGTTATTAATAGCGCGCTACAACTGGGAAGCCGAAACATGACCTAGTGCAACAAAGAAATGTGCTCTGAATGCTAAAACATTTGCAATAACCATAAGATAGTAAATTATTATCAATTAGCTCACCCACAGATCTCGCTTGCTGGAACCGTATTCGTTTCGCCCTTATAATTAATTATCCGTACTTTTTGTAGCAATGATGAAGATAGTGTCCGTTAGTTAAAAGATTGACTCATAGTCTTCAAAAAACGTGTCAAATACTTTTATCTCCTATTGTTACTGTTAAGTGTTTAACCAAAATACGTAAAAGTACAACATAAAATCTTTTCGAAACTTGTTCTTTATTGCTAATTTTTCCTAAAACTCTTTTCAAAAATCCCCATCCATGGTTTGAACATGCAAATAGCAAATAAATTCGTAAAAACTGAGTCATTCATTGTTCATGTGTGGTCTTGACCATTTACGGACCGAAGAAGACCTTGGCCGTGGTAGGGTTAAAACAAAAATTCTCGACAAAGAGCCCTGCTACTTCTCAACCAACACACCCAATGATAGCTGGGTCCAGGAACATTAAGTGCCTGAGTGGCTGCTATCTTTTATGTCTAGACGCACAGTCAGCGGAACAATGAGGGGAGGCAGGCCTGGTAATTGGAATAAAAACAGATTTACCAATTCTGGCCACGGAATGGTATTTTTATCCCAGAACACCAATTAAATTTTTGCATGGTCAAGACAAAGGATCGACAAACTGGATGGATGGCGATATCAGTTGCTGCCGTTGCCTCCTGGGTGAGTAGGGATCCCTACAGTCGCTACGAGTCCCGATGTATGGAGAGTGGTTCGAGAGAGACAAAGCAGCTGGTTGGGCGGTCATGTTTCTCAGGAAGTGAAAAAGGAAGGTGGTCTCTTGCATTTCTAGGAAGCAGCCTGGAGGATTTCTTCTAACGGGAAAACTGTCGCCGGCAGCCAAGGATTTGACAGTGTATTTGTAGATAAATCCTATAACAGTGCGGATCCAGAAAGCAATCACGGCTGGGTAAGATCCATATGGGATGAATAAGTTCGTCCTGCCCTTCTTAAACTTTGGTTTCTTCGTGGCAACGAAGTAGCGGCGCAGAGCCCTAATATGGGCACTATAGCCCTTCTGTTCATCTCCCGTCAGGGGATCTAGAGGTGGGAAGACAAAAGATCTTGAAGCTTCAGTGGTTCTTGAAGGACTATAAAATTCTTTCTACCGCCCCATAGGTCTTGATCCTAAGGATGGCTTTGTTGCACCGCCCCATAGGTCTTGATCCTAAGGATGGCTTTGTTGCAAAATGAACTCTGGTCAAACAATGTGTCAAGTGCAAGGGAAGCCTTTCAGGTTCCCTTTTTTGCTGGGTAGCCTACAGGGACACTTATGTTACCCTCATTCTTTTTGCAAGGAAGTGGAGTCTTGGGAGGAAGCGAAACCAAGAGAAGTCAGAAGCAAGATGGGGGTCTTATTCGACCATGCTTAAGTTCAGTCATTTCAACTCATCGTTTTCCTAACAACAGCACTAGAAGAATACACAGTGGTGGCCATTCCTCTTCCGGGCGCGACTTGAACTCGAATTCTCCTTGAGGCGAAAAGAATGAGAAGATCGAAGCCTTGAGCAGAAACGCCTGCTTTTTTTTTTGTTTCTTTCTCCCTTCTTCCTTGTTTTTTCTGATCCGTTTCCCACAGTGGTGATTTTCCCAATCGTGGGATCCCTGGAGCATATTGTTCGAAGCTGTGCCGAGACAACAGACAAAACCTTGGCTTACCCGATATATCTGATCTTGTTGTGTGACACGTTGCAATAGCGGTCAACCTTGGATTTGTATTGCTTCAGCTGAAAAGGAGTGTATTAAACAAAAGTTTCCATTGTCCTTTTCCTCTTTCTGTTGCTGGAGGACTTATTTTTAAGCACCAGGTCCCCGGCTTCAGGGAGAAGGTTTCTTGCTGGCGAGTTCTGCAACCTCCACGAACCTCACTAAGCAGTTGACGGTGGGTTTTGGGTGACTTGCTGTTTGGGTGGAGCCGAAGGAAAGGTTCAATCCGATGCCAGTGGTGGGGGGAAGTACATCTCTTTACTTTAAGATGGACATCATCAACGAACTTCCTCGTCTGAGTCAATGAGGAAACCTGTCGATTCTACAGTTGAAGAGAGACTTGTTGACTAGCCAAGATCCTTGTGTCCTGCGTTTGTAGGATCAACAGATTAAGGGCTAAACAGTGAAGGGGAGGGCTGCACTGAAGATTCATTAAGCTGTAAAGACTTCAATAGCCGACTTGTGCCGGGCATGGTGAGGACGGTCTGGATGCCTCGCTCAGGTCCTTGATGTCCCACTGCTGGCTTGTACCTAGTGCGATGCTGGGGGTCCCTTTGCTGGCTGGCTTCTTGCGAAGATCATTGCGTCGCTCCGCTTGCGGTTTTGATACGCTGCGTTCACCACAAAAGCGACAAAAGATGTTAAAGTTCGCGCTGTTGTTTCAACGGAAGGAGAAGTGACAGGAGAGGGCCGTGGCGAAGGGCGTCTGTTCACCAAAGACAGTGCGTTCAAGGAAAGGCGGAACTCGGTGAGGGTCTCCGTCCAGCAAAGGCCGAGGCAAAAAAATCTTGGCACGCAGCAAAGGTATTCGTTTGGCCGACGAAGGACGTCAGTCCAGCGATGGCCATGGTGTCCAGCAGAGGCTGTGTGTACGACAAAGGAAGGGAGCAGGTGAAAGGCATACGTTACGAGTGTGCAAAGCTCGAAAAACTCGAGTCCAGTTGAGCTCCGACTTGGGCTCAAGCTCGACTCGACCCTTCTTACAAAAGCTCGAATGTTTTAAGTGTTTAGAGTTTGTCACATGAAGCGTTGCAGAAATCAATAAAACTAATTAATTAAAAAAATCATCTTACATTCTTACGTGTTAAAGAGTTAATTAGTTTTGAATTTATACTTTTAGCTTACGACTGAAACTTACGAGGGTTGACCGGATATTTCAACGTGTGTTCTGTAGCAAGGACTGATAAAATTTTAAATTGTAACCTGACAGTTAACATTGAACTTGGTTGAAGAGTAGCCTACTATTTTATATTGTAACCTGGCAGTTAACATTGAGCTTGAATTAAGAGTTTTGGAAAAATTCGAACTCGACTCGAGACTCGAATCATTGGCCAGGTACTCGAAGTCAAATAATTGAGCTTGCACATCCCTAGCATACGTCCAGCAAAAAGCGTATGTCCAGCGAAGGGCATCAGTCCTGTGGAGGTCGGCTGGAGAAGTAAGCGAAGGATCCCAACCGAGCGATGTGGAGATAGCTGTAGCATCCAAACCATCAGAGTGGCTGTTGAAGAATTTGACGCTGTGAAGTTTCCTGGCATCATAATTGTCTAGCACGAAATGCGTGTTTGAACTGATGAATCCGTTGAGAATTCCGACGTAGACTTTTCAACCCTTCTTTTCTCCATGAAGTGACTTTCTCCCCCCCCCCCCCCAGTCAAAAATCGATGGGTGCTCGGAGATGCCTTGTGCTTTTTCGGGATCTACCCTGGAGTCTTCAGGTGACGATGGGGGCAACTAACAGGTGTCCAAGGGCACAGTGACTGCTGAACTCAACGTTGACGACGAAAGTTTTGACCCAATCCCTTCATTTGACGCCAGGTGAAGGACTTGCTCCGTTCCTCTTGCGAACTGAAGGACAATGCCTGTCCGTGAAACTGCTTTCCTCTTAAAATCCAATGGAATACCAAAACCAAAACCTGCGGAAGCAAAGGATCCTTGTTTGTAGTCTCCTACTCCTTTCTAGCTTCAAAGTGAAACGAACAGTATCATTCTTCACAGATTTGAGTTTGAGGAAGTAGGGGAAGGCAGGAAGCGGGCGAAGAGCGAGAATCCAAGCTTGCCTCGGTGCCTTGTGGTGAAGTCCTAGCTTTTGGAAGAACTGGTTGAGAACTGCGCCTCTTGTCTGACTGAAGAGCCTGGCTGAATGAAAGAGTACGCAGGAGCTAAGAACAGCAAAGACCTCTCCATGGTGGCGAAGAACCTTTTGACTGATGAGAGAACAATCATTGTTGTTCATTTCACACTTTAATTTACCCGATTCCTCCACCTGTTTACAGCGACGACCTCTTGACCGATGAATAAGAGCAGCAAGTGAGAAAAAATTTGATTTCATGTAAAGACGTTTCACAGATACAAGTAGAATCTTCACCATCGGTTTAGAAGACGGGCTTAAAATGAAAACAATGACAGTTTCCACTACCTTTCATATTTAGTTTCACACCCTAAGCTAGGACCCTAATGATCATCACTCTTCTGATGCTATGGCTCCATATTATGTACTATGTGTATTCTTTATTGATGTTAATGCATGTACTTTCATTATGGTTTTGCCCATGGAGATCAGCGGTGATGGTGGCTTGGGGTCGCAAATGTACTAGAAACAATGCATTCCAAACTTTCGCAATTTGCATTCCTTCCGGCACTTGGCCTATACCAGCAATGCCAACATGGCCCCAGCTAAACTCCTGTTCTCGTCTGAATGACATTCGCAAGAGGCCAATCCAACAATCTATTAATTTCATTTACAAAATTATTCTAACGCTCTGTAAAGAGCATAACAGCAATTTCAGCTTTAAACAACCATTTTAAAAACAGAAGAAACATGGCAGCGCGTACGGAGCCCACCATTCTCACCTCTGCTCTCGCGTGAATGAGATTCGTGAGATGCACATCCTATAATTAGTCATCACTCCTGTGGTGTGCTATGAACACAACGCATATATTACAGGCAGCTTGCCACAAATGTGAAGATGCTGTGTATCTTAAAAACGATGGAAACATCAATTTATAAAATTGAACAGCTCTTGGATACTTAGTTCAAACATTTGCCTGTGCTATGAGAAATTTTGCAAACAATATCACAGTTTAACTGTAGCTGTGCAAGTTTTATCTTACTCGTCGGACTTAAGCTTCTCCTACTTTTTTGAGTTTCTGTGACTGAATTTGTTCACCATGTTCAAGCTTTATGGCGGCTGCCATCCTATAATGTCAAAGAGGACGTATCACAAATGGCTCTGCTTGTCTGGTAAACACAGTTTGTCAGCTATCACCCTAGCTGGCAGAGGTGGCTCATAGGATATCAGGAATGTTACAGGAAGTACTTTGCACCACCTGTGGTGGGAGCTGGCTATCAAGGGCACTGCAGCCCCTTTGAGCTTCACTCTGGGAGCTAGTCCCTAACCAGCAACGACAGCTCTTCAAGTGTGCCACCCTGCCACATCCTAACCTAGAGCATCTTTGAACCACTGACAACATATCCTAAGGACAGACCGTGTGGCCCTGTAAATTAACCCTGAATTCTACCACCTTCCTGGCTTTTTCCTTAAACTGAGCTAAGTAGGGTTGCAATGGCATTTGGCAAACCAGGGAAATGAGACTATCTATCAAGCTCTGTTGAGAAGTCACTAAACACGTGGATCAGACTAAGACCATGTTACTAAGGCTGTACCAATACCACTTCTACCGATCCGATACCGCAAGATATCCGTTAAACCGATACCGATGCCGATACTGATTTAATTCAAGACGAGACTTCGTGTTGCACTGTTATTTTTGGAATCGTGACCGTCTGAAGGCAGGGAACACAAAATTCTCGATGCAGGTAATGATTTTATTCAGGATGAAACTTTGTGTTGCGCTTCAATTTCCCGAACTGTGGCAGACAGCAGGCAGGAAACATGAAACTCAAGGGTGAATCATCAAGGGTGAAGTGTGGTATAGCAAAGGAATCTCCAAGAAATACTGATTCCGATACATTGAATATCTGCAGATTTACAGATACGGTATCTGCATATGTACAGACTTACATGTTACACATATGAACTGGATTGGCAGCAGACGCATGATGGCATGGACGAGGACGGAGTAGCTGATCTCAGTCCGATACATTTCGAAAAAGATCGTTAGATTTCGTACTGTGAAACTCCATTATAAACGAACAAAAGTCACCAGAAAAACGCACACTTTCACAACAGAAGACACTCACACTGTCTAGCGAAGTGATGGACGTGCACTGTGTGTCATATGAGAGGGCTCTGCTATGTGATGGGGAAGGTGTGTGCTGGAGGAAGGACGGAATGAGGGAGGGAGGGTGCTCCTGAGGAAGGGGCAGGGGTCCAGATGCAACATCCGTATGTGGTGAATAAATCTGGAATCGTGCTTTCTGAAGCCGAGATGAGTGTTTTGAACTTCGATTTGAAGTTTGTACCAGTGGAGCCAGGGGAGAATGTGAATGTAAGGACGAACCTAGTGGCTGATGTTGAACAGTTGCTCTCGGGATTCTCGTGGGCCCCAGAAATTAGACTGAAGCTGCAGCAGATGGTTGTCAGGCCACCTCCTAAGGTGAGAGCGAATGTGACAGTGGAGCAAGCCAGAGCTATCC
>JAHWFP010196524.1:0-27797 GCA_023313725.1 Lithobius niger | reverse complement strand
ATTACTACATGACACTTTTTTTTTTCAATTAACAAATAAATTTAAAGCACTAAAAATATCATTACGCTAAAAAAATTAATGTTTAGTTTTGCATCGCTACCCGTGCTGGTTTTTTTAACAATACAAATTTTAGCCCACGCCTACGTGTTCAAACTTAACCTCTGCATTCAAAAATGCTCCTACATTTCCTCCCTACACTGGAGTAGTCATTGGAGACCCTCTCGAAACAAGATTAGTTAGGAATCACCAAGCCTCAGGCTGTAAAAGAACATCCTGGAATTACTGTTCAGCTCTCGCTTGAAAATAATGCATAATCACTCCTGTCTCTTTCGTATTTGTGGAACAGTGACAATCGCATAATTACAACTTGGTGGTTAACTTGCAAGTATGATTGGACAGATTTGTCAATCAGCAAGAAATTCTGCACAATAGGGTCGTATCAAGGGGCAGGGTGGCAAAAAAAAAAAACTGACCAAGAAGGCTAAAGTAAGTTGGCAAACTCAGATAAAATTGTACGAATAACTGGTAATACATACAGTAATTATAATCACCATTCAGTCAGCTGGAAGGTGAAGTTTAGGGTATAGTGCTTTTTTCCCCTCATTTTTTTTGCAAAATTTGTGTAAAACAGCGGAGTATGATTAACTTGTACGCTGCCCCTGATTGTTCCGGGTGGCTTCCCTGCTCTGCTCAGTGCCGCAACAAGCTTTTCCAAGGAGAGGTGCGAGGACAAAATGTTTGCCCACTTTTCAACAAATAAAAAAATTTAGAGACAAAATGACTCCAACCCATACCAAAATATAGTGATTTAGGCAACTTGGGCAGCTTTTTGGTTGCCTTGAACCTTTTGCACCAATCCTAATAGCGGTGTTGGCTCTCCTCGGAATGCTACTGACGCTTTATGCTGAGGAAGAAGTGCAGCAGCAGCAGCTTTGAAAATTTCAAAAAACGTCTTTCACAGACTGGATGACACTTCCAACAGTTCCAATCATTTTCGCCATCAATCAGCCCCAGTGAATACACATTTTCACAAAAATTTGCGTACCGAAAGTTTTTTTTTTTAGTTAATGCAGAAATGTAAACAAATTAACAAAATAGTACAAATAAACCTTCTTACCAGTGAGTTTTTGTCGTTTGAACTACTCTGCACAGTTCATAAAAGAATTCAGGCACTTTATGGGACTTTTTTAAATTTTTTCAAGGACCTTTAATAATCGAAAAACTTCCTAACAGCTCACCAACACAAAAATGTTCAGGTTTTAACCTTGCACATATGATGAGGGAAGTTACATTAAGTTTTTTTGGAAACATGTCATGCTGAGGAACGACTAAGAAAAAAAAGTTGAAATTTGCTCTTAAAGGGAAACCCGGCCTGCCTTATAACATTCCGCGTGCCTTATTACAGCTACGCGCAGATCGTCATCTGAGCAATTACAGCGCCAAGGTTGGCTGGGGTGGTAGCTGCGTTCCTCGCATAGCTGCTGTCTCGGGTTGGCTTTGGAAATAGTACACGAGACAGAATCAAGATTTGTGTCGTCACAAGCCAGAACGTATTTTAAAATCACAATATATAATTTTCTAGGCTAGTGTCTTCTAATTTTGCTTTGGCGATCTATTGGAGTAATTAATTTTAATTTTTACCGCATTAGTCTTTTAGATTTTAGATCTCATGGTAATTATTAGAAAATTAGTACATGTACACACACAGATGAAACATCATGATTATTGTAAGCGCGCAATGCATCATAGACGTTCTTCCAGAACGTAAACAAAGTTCCCCAATATTCAACAGAAAATCTCCTAGACGCCACATTTTAAAACGGTTTTTTAGCAAGGGAAAGACTAACGGTAAGTAAATACTGTAGACCTTTGGGGCCGTACTTGATATGGTGGATCGAGAAAAATGGCGCTGGGTGGTATATCCCTTTAAGCATGTTACATGGGGTCTTGGGAGGTCAAAAATAGGAATTAAAAACATTGTAAAATGCTTCTGGAGGTCAAAATGCTTTCCCCAAACCCACTAGCTGGGTTTACTGGACCAATTATAAAGTAGTGCTCCTGGCGTAGTTTCTTCAAACCGCTTAATGCGAGGGTGATGTTTTTTTTTTTTTAATAGGTTAACACAATAAAAATTGCATGTTGGATGATAAATTGCGGAATACTTTTCTATTTGGCTAACAGGCATGATGTTGGACTCTTTTGATCAATGCAATATATATGACCTTCAAAAAGTACCTTTTCAACTGCAGGTTTGGCCGATCGTGGACTACTTAGCCTTGAGAGGAATTTTAGATTTTTTTTCGTGAAGTCAATGCGCTGTTCTTTTTTCATGTCAACTGAAAAAGCAAGAAAATTACATATAAATAGCTGTATACCGGAGTTACGCCGGTCTAGCTAGTATCCGCAGCCCCTGAACCCTCCCCTCCAAATCTACCTCCCCGTATTCCCAAATTATGTGGTCAGATTCCCGCCCCCACCCCTGTGGTCCCTCCCTCTGCCTGGCTGTCTGAGTTCGCTGTGCATCTCATCCTAACTAAGCACATCCCAAGTGTATTAGGCCTATATATAGGTGCACTGTGGAATTAAAAATTAATATAGCATCGTGCTATATCGCCAGCACATCTCACTGAATCTCCTGAGCCAGTTGCGAAAACCTTCTGCGATTTTCACAGTCGAGGAAGCAGGCTGTCTATTAGAAAGTCGCATCCTAAAAATAATGGGCTGTGTCTCAGGTCCCGGTGACGGGATCCAGTTTATAAATACTCAGGTCCCGGTGAATTCGTTGAAAACTAGGCCTTCAGCTTATTAAAGTGAACCTAACCAGGGTAACCTAATCTAACTAAAACTAATATAAGTTTGCCTAAAAACTACGTTTTTTTTGTTTGCCGGGATCCACACACGCAGAACTCCGGTCCCGGCAACGCGTCCAAATAGACTTGAAACAGTTACGTCCCAACCGGGACTAGAGACACTGCGAAAATAATGAGCGGCCCCAGTGCCAGCCCCATACCCGAATCCACCACCAAACGCCTTCCTATCGTTAATAAAAGCAGTTTTTTCGTGCAGAGGCTGTGGGGATGTCGCTGTTAACAAAGATAAATCATTTCCCCTAACATAACCTGTCATTTGTGTCTAAGAACAACAGATTTTAAGAGAAACTTAGTTGGTGGTGGTGGAACTGCGCCCTAGCTTGCACCGTTGTTACAACTAAATTAAACTGGAGCAACTACATTTGAAAATAAAAATAAACGCTTCATTACTGAGCTTTAGTTGCTTTTTCGCAGTTCCTCTGCCAGGTTTTTTCTTCTTATTCTTAACTGCATTGGCGTTATCTGTGAACGGAATACGGGAAATCGTAAGCACGTGTATAGTACAGGAGATAGAATCACAATTCGCAGCAAGGCACTCACCTAACTTAACGAGATCCTCACTAAATAACTCCAAACTTTTCTTAAGTATTGAAGTTGACATTGTAACAATCTGTGGGAATTCTTATTAAAAAATTCTAATCGTAGTCGTAATCACACTACTTTCTGCAGTACAAGAAATACAAACTCAACAAGTCGCAGTCTACGTATTTACTAGAACCCAAGTTGCAAGGTTATCGTCCCCAGTCAATACTGTCGTCAATCCAGTTTACCGAAGAAACAAATTTTCATCTATAATCTGCGCTTTTATGCGAACAAGGCTTGTACTCAATTTTTTTCCGTTCCAATTACGTAAAGGCAACCGTGGAACAAACCCTACAATATTATGTCCTTTCTTTTTGCCATAGGTCATGTATTTCCGGTTGAAGATTACATTTCCGGTCATTTTGCAGCTTACAAGCAAGGTTAATTAAATAGATATATTCTTTTACAAGCAGGTCGCTGAACCAGGAAATGATTCAAAGAGCATCTATCTCAGACGGCGTTACCACAATGGATTTCTTTGCGTCATAAAAGATTACAATTTGGCGCTTTGTGATGATGACCCAACTTTTTATTATTTAGCGTAGACTGAAGAAGACATGAAATTACGAAACATTTGAAGATTCATTTGAAGAAAATGTTTGTAGCCCTAATGCGAAAAGAAAAATTGGTTCGGAAAAAATAATCTGGCTTTTAAAAAATATTGCTTCAATTTACTTAAAAATTATACTTTACGAAAACAAAAACACGGTGCGCCGCCCGGGAATCGAACCCGGGTCGCAAGAATGGGAATCTTGCATGATACCACTACACCAGCGGCGCCATGGGTCCATGACCTACTTGTTGGTTTTATAAGCGTAAATTCTTTACGTATTCCATAATATTTTGAGTTTATAAATTTTTATTTCTTATTGTGTGTGATTTATAATTTCAGAACACTATCATTTCACAGATTTCTTTGCATATAAATTAACTCAAAATCATACTTTTCCGATTTCTGAGTCCATTGAAGGATTTCCCGGCATGCAATTTGAAAAATGTAAATAACTGCAAGGTGCTCGTATCACCAGTCAGTTCATTTTGAGCTCGTGATAGTAAGCTAACGCAAATTTGTTGCTCTGATTAAAATTATTGCTGCAAACGAAAAAGCGTAATGAAATAAACAACTAATGTTGCTGGTCATTTCATTTTAAAACTAAAGAACTGGGGAGAGAATCAAAGAATTTAGAAAAATTAAATGTCTTTATCAATAACTCTTATTCGAAAATATATGATAGGATTAAAAACAAATACTGCTTAATAAATCTATTTGCAATGAGGTACGTTTTTGTGTTTTGGTAAGTGCTTTGACACAATAACTAAAAAATAACTTCAAAATCAATAATATTTCTTTTACACTCTCCTAGTGTAAGAGTACCTTGTGTTTATCTTCAAATCCTGTAACCTGGCGATTGAAATTTGTTGACGATCGTTTAGTTAGGTACGGAGATTGAGGTTGGAGAGCGGTTGTCATTGAATCAAGTAATGTATACAGTCGCTAAAGGACCCAGTAAACAAGCCGTGGAAAAAGCAAGGAGAGGTAAAACTGAAAAATAGCGAATAACGCTTCAACTACGATGTTATAAATTAAAAATCGTCTTTAAACAGTGGTCGTTTGTAGGGCAGAGTTGATTCCCTACACAACTCACTCGATGTGTTTTTAAGGTTTGATCTCTCCTGACCTACAACAAGGATGTTTTTTTTTAGGTGGCCTTAACCAAAAAATTGAAAATCAAAGGGATTTTCAGAAGAAAAATAACGATTCTGAGGAGCCTTCGGACATGAGGTAATTAAGAAACGATCCCAGTGATCGTGTAATCATTAGGTTTTGATAAGCCGGATTAAAGATGGGCTTTGACCTGCCGTGTAGCCATCGCATGCTAATCATCTAATGAATGCGATGTTGTGATTTTTGTGCTGCTGGTGTAAGATCTGTGGGTTCTGAGCGATTGACTGGGTTTTTGTGACTTGTTTGTCAACGTCCGTTTAGTTTTTCAATGGAATCTGTGAGGCTGTAACGTGGATGCCTTGTTCTTAGCGTCATATTGGTGTTACCATGGTAACCCAATGGCGGTTTCTCATTGAATGAACGTGTTTCTTGGACTGACTGAACGTAATAGCCTACATAGAGTAATACTGTTGTTGAAAAACTACTTTTTCACTCGTATTAGCTATGGGATGCGTTAATTCTGGGAAAGTATTTATTTAAATTTACTGTGTATGTATATATTTAAAAAATTGATCGTGGACTATCCCATATAGATGACCACTGTTGTAGCCTAGATACACCATTAGGATTGTGCAAAGTCAAGCAATTTAAAGTAGCTGTAGGGTTCTCGTAACACACTTGGTCCATAGGGTTTTGTCGATAGCCTAACACCCCATTCACACAACGGGCCTTAACCGTGGTTACGGCTTTAAAGCCGTTTAAGCAGCGTAGTCTGAATGCCGTTTCCGCTACCCCACACAGCGTTTGGAAGTCTTTCAGTACTCAGTTTAGCTTTCCATGTCGCCAGATTTCTGGTAGAGTCGGTTGCATCACACCGCGAGGCGTTGAGATTTCCTCGGTAAGGCGCATGCCATTGTGGGCGCCTTATTTGGATGATGTCGCTTAGTGAGGAGAGCTAAAAATTCAAAATATGCGTGATTGAGAACAGATCCATGAATGGAGCTGAGGGAGCCTCTACCTAGATGTAAGAATTTCCTAAAAAACCGGTAGTTGAGAAAAACTGGAGTAGTTGTTGAAAAAATATGAAAATTTTGAAAAATCACCCAGTTACCCCTTCAAGACCATGTTCTGGTTCTGCCTGTGTATCTGTGTGTGGGTTTTTGTTGTTTATCACTTTGTGCCACTGCTACATTTTATAACTTCTAAAGTGTTTAAGCTGTTGCCTTATAGTGTGGACCATTAGAGACCCAAAACGACTATCTTAAAGGAATACATTAATCCTCCGACTCCAAATATTTTTATCTTCAGTTTAGATACTGGAAGCATCCGACATCAATAGGTGTTAGTGCTTAAGCCGTATGAAATTTAAAACGTCCGCGTTAAGCAGTTAAGCTCGCAATTGCTGGGAAAAAACTGACGTGACGTCGTCAATCGTGTGTGATCTGCGCAAGTACCTGAAACAAAACAGCATCGCTGGGGCTCGTGTACCACAACGAGAGGGTATGACTGGACCCAACTGCCTTTAAGAATGGTGATGTCAGAACTCTGCTTGGCATGAACTCTCGTTGCTATGTTGGGAAACGTGCAGATGTTTTTATTTGTTTCGATGTAGCTATCGAGGCAAGCAAGATTTTAGGGTCTTGGCTAACATTAAAAAAATTGGAAACGTGAGGGTGTTCGTATTCCTTTAATCCATGTGAGAATAGGATTATCATCGACTAAATACTTGTATTTTATCTTTTTTCTTTATTTCAGCTCGCCGAAGCCTGTGTTTCACCAGGTTAACGGAAAACGCTCGAACAACCAACGGTCATCGCAAGAAGTAATATCACCTCATGACGAGGAAATTATTAAGTTTATATATGAAAGTAGGTACTTTTCAGCAATATGTAACTATTAGAATACTTCAAAAGTAAAACGAGTAATTTTTTGGAGTAGATGAACGTCTGTGCCTTGGCCCAGCAGCTAGTTTTTTCAAAAGGTGGGTTGTGGTGGTGGGCTTGCACGGACACAATCGCTCTCCACCCCAGTGCTGCAGCGCACCTGATTGGCTTTACTGATATGTCATTTGGCACTAAGGGAGTTACAGAATTGGAATGCTGACGACAGTGTTTCTGGATAGCGAGACTAATAAGCAAGCAGAGTAAAGATTTGGATGTAATTTGACAGATGCTAAGAAAACAGAAAGGGGTTGGGGATGCCATGAGAAAAGCGAAATATCTCCTTTACCAAATAATTAACTGGTGCATGTGGCCCTCAACAAAAGATAAAAATTTCACTTTAGGTTGTGAATTTCTAATTAAGTAAATGGCATCATCCGAATAGTGATATCTAAGGTTGTACCGATACTGGATCGGGTCGGCTATCGATATTAGCGGTATCGGCAACTTTCGCTGAAATATTGATAACTCGGGAACTGTTCGAGATAACGACCTGCGGTTCGCGGCGTTTTGCTCAGGAAATCACTGAATACTTTCCTAGGTATGTTTTAACTGTTGGTTAAGACTTAAAATTTTTTAAATTTTAATTAATATTGGCCTTTTGCAGAAAACTACACAGTTGATGAAAAATTGGGTATAAAATTTTGAATATTAGTATCGGTACTGGTATCAGCAATATTTTTAAAACTGGATCGGTATTGTATCGGTAAAGTTGGTATTGGTGCAGCCTTAGTGATACCGCATTATTTTCTCGGGTGCAGAGTATGCATGCTTGTTCTATCTTGATCGAAGGTTGGGGGCGGGGGTGTTAATGTGGTGAAACAGGCCTAGTAAGAAGAGCAGTTCGTGTGGAGTGTAAATAAGATTTAAAACAACAGGAGTGGAAGAATATCTCCTAATGTATTTGTGACATTTCGTACATGGTTATATGACGTCTTGTTAATGATTTTAAGAGACAATCCATTGGTTTAACCTGAGATGACCTTGAATCCATTCTTCAAGGTGATCAAACTATCTCCATTCGTATTAACAATAGACACACAGTTCGAATTGCAGACGTAGAGATCAAGACATGAAAGGTAGTGAAGAAAACAGAATCGAAATTGATGAAGATGTTGAGGACATGAGGTTAAATTAAGCAGGCGTTCCAACCCCTATGAACTTCACTGCGGACACCTGTGCGTACAGGTATGCCATTCTAAAGAAATAACTCTATAGACCATGCACAGGGGTGTTTGATATCTTGAGGTAAACATTTACCTTTGGTATGTGTAGCTTTTGTGACCACAGGGTGGTAAGCAGTGAAATTCCCAGGGGTGGGAACGCCTGCTTAATTTTACCTTATCTCCTCAGCATCTTGATCGATTCCCATTCTGTTTTCTTTACTGTCTTTCATTTCACAATCTCTAGATGTTCGCAATTCGAACTAAGTGTCTATTGTTAATACGGATGGAGATAGTAGTTTGATGACCTTGAAGATTGGACTTAAGGTCATCTCAGGTTACACCAATGGATTATCCCTAACATCCTTACCGTGGCATCATATAACCATTACATGACGTATACCTCTTACGTTAGAAAATATTCTCCCACTCCCGTAGAAACTGTTGAGATAAAAAACCTTGTGTAAAGATATCCAATTTTGCAGACTGGTTGAAGTAAGGAAAAAAAAAAACCAATACCTTGTTTAACGGGAGCGTGCGCTTCACTAAAATTCTAGCGTGTGATGACTTTTTATCAGTTCATCCGCTTACAAAAGTTGGCCATCGCGCCGCGTTGGGCGATGATGACGATGTTGTCGTCCAGATGACAAACGTAGAGTTCAGTGAATATCTTTTCCATCATGCGATTTAACGAAGAAGTTGTTTAAAGTTAATTTCAGTATTACGCATAGCACAACAGCAATCACAATTTTAAGTTGCACAGTTTGACGTTAATTTGCACGCCACGTCATACTCTTTGATTCGCTACTGACTGCAGGCGCGAAACAAAATAAAAACTGACTGTGCACATGGTTGATTTCTTATTAAATTCATTTTAAAACAAGGCGCTTTTTTTTTGCCCTAACTGAAGTGTAGCTCTAATTTTACTGTTTGCATTTTTTTTCTCTGTTGAAGTCAGCTTACTGAAAGTGAGTGTATCCAGTTGAGATTTAAAGTTTACCTGGGTTAAGCTTGGTAGAAAGGAAACGGTAATAACCTTCGTAAACGAAATTAAGGGCTAAGCAAAGTTTTGCCTGAAGGTCGAGGACAAATGTAACACAAAAATAGTCTCAAGCTGTAAAAAACAGTGATAGTCAACAACTATTAGCAATGTTCCTGGAGTTTAACAATATTTTAAATCGGGGATTAGGAGCTCATATTTAGTCTGAACTAGACCATAGTTTACATTAAGGACTGTTCAAGTTGTGTCACTGATTAAGATATGAAAATGTTCTTAGATCACGTCGTAGCTGTGGTATGGTGATGAAAGCGCTTCGAAAGTAGACACTAGTTTTATTCCAGTAACAGTTTTGTCATAAATTCAAACAAAAAGTTTGCAATGTTGGTAAACGTCGCATATGGATGCAGTTCATATTGTTAACAACTGACAAGGTATTATACCAGTGGATGTCGACAAATGGACTACGACTTGACGTTATGAACGGAAATTTATACTCTGAATTCCAGGAACGCTTTGGATTTTGGAAGGAATCTGTTCGTGAAATGTCAAATTTTGTTCGACATCGTCTGCAACACTAAACGGACAAACGTATGGCTCTTATGCCTGAACTGGCTGTTGTCCCCGCCATGTTTTCAACTTCTGTTCAGCAGAATGTCAACAAAAAGCTAGAATGTTAGAAAAACTTCTGTGAATGCAGGTAAACTCCCATTTCCAGAGTAGTGAGTCTGGGAATCCCTAACTCGGTAATTTTTTTTAAGCGTTTATGTGGTTTCTGGTTAGTTGTTTATTTCTCTGGACTTTCTTTTGCACAGCAGATTTTTCCAGCCACTCCAACTGTCGTTCGTACCCCTGTTGCAAGGTCCTCATTGAAGTTCCAATAAGACTTTCTCCTCTCCAGAGGAAGATCTTCTAACTAAAAAAGAGGAAGGATAATCCACCATTCACCATCAGTCCAACTCCTTCATCAAACGTCACATCTGAACAGATTGGCAACTTCATCGTCTGCTACCTCAGAGGTAGCATGCACAAGATCTACAAAGGCATGTGGATTTGATGGCTACGTTGGTAGGAACAAAGTTAACCCCTTGGCTCCAATTCTAGGTGAACTTGTATAGTTCTTCGATGGACTCTGACAAGACTGGTTTAAAGATGTCTACAATGAAGGTCTTTCGTTTGGCAAGGAACTCCGTCTTCTGAGCCATTGGCAACACTACCGTTTTAGAATACATTAGGATTTCTCACTTGATCAAAGCCTTTGGTGTGGAAAGGCCCGTCACAAGAAACTTCTTTCCTCAATGGGACGTTCCATTTGTCCTTACAAGTCTTCTTAGCCAATCTGCCTTAGGGCTTCTGACCAGGAAGACTATATCTTTTAGTTGCCCTTGCTTCAGGAAAAAAGAGTAGTGAAATCAAAGCACTGAACATGGACGAAGCCTACTTCCATTTTGAACCTACTTGATGGCTATTGCCACGAGCCTCATTTCGAGCCAAGATTCAACTCCCCACTGAAGCAAGCAAGTCTTTTACCATCCCTGCCCTCGGGCCCATTGCCGGCGATGAAGCTGAAGAGCTACTATCTGGACGCAACAAAAGACCCAACATTCAGGAAGGGACGCACTGAACTCTTACCTTCCCTTTAGATGCAAGGTGGATCAGACGACTCCAGCCATGATTGGCTCTTGAATCCGTGCTGTAATTTCCTTCACATACGAGGGAAATGACCACACTTCTCCTTCTGACAATAATAGAAAGACCGCCCATGAAATTCGAGCATTCTCTGCATCATCCTTGTGACAGGTTGCCTTCAACACTGTACCAATGGAAGAAAGAAGTCCTGCAGGCAGCCTTGCAGTTTGCGGGACGTGGCCCCCCCCCCCCCCTCCTCCCCCCATGCTTCTGCGTTATCTTCCCGTGGCCCCCTCACTGTTCACCAGAAGATTAAAGGCAGAAGCAAGGGCACCACCAACTAACCTGGGAGGTAACTACGGCAAGTTCCCTCCACCTAATTGTTGAAGCCTATACGATGCAAAAATTTCATTCGGTAGGTATTTTATGATAAAAGCATCGGATTTTCTCATTCTTCAACCTGAATCGGGTTAATCAGTTTTTATTCCTGATTACCTAACCAATTACCCGCCCTGCTTTCCTCATTGTTGCCACTGTCGGTGCGCTCTGACAGTGCAACATCTAGGTGCAAGAGGACGAAATATAAGGGTTTGTTGGTGGCGAGTATCCAGGTTTTCATCCAATTTTCTCCAGTCCGCCAACTCCCAGGTGAAGGTTTAATTAGATCGAGGATTAAGTTAATCCAGGACTAGTTTAGATCTCAACAGCATATCCTCACCGTGAGCACCTCGTGTTAGCTATTATGAACATGTGAAATCGGAAATAACAACTGAAAGATGATGTCTTTTCTTCTTTTCCAGCTTGGAACAGAGTATGCAAAGAACATGAAATGAACAAACAATCAAGTTTTGACAATCGAGGTAATGTCATAACATCCCAAAATACTGTTTAGTTCATGTACAAATTTTATATTTCAGGTGTGGGGTCATGTTCCAACTAGCTGAAAATTATTAGTATATTCCAAACAAAAATATCAAAATATCAAAATAACAAAGTGTGCTGCAAAATAAAGTGGTTACGTTATTGAAGTTTCACTTGTTAAAATGTACACAGACAAAAATGTATGATTGTTACATAAATACAGTATTCGCTGATGTTTCCTCATCATTGAACGTGTGATTGCAAGACCAACACTGTCCGTTTATCGGTATCTGTTACGTGGAAAACTTAGGACATGCCTAAATACTCTAAAACCCACCAGTCGCTGCCGTAAACTATTTATTATTTTTCATAGAATTCGCCTCAATGTGTTAACAAATGGTCTGCTTCTTTGCTTTCGGCACGTTTGGTTTTACCACTTAGCATATGTAAATCTTTTAAGTATGCAAACATGATATCACTTCGGATATTCTCCCACCCCAATCCCTCGCTATACCAACCACGGTTTGTTTTGCCTACGTCCTGTGGGGTCGTGTTTTCCATCAAAACGTAATTGTGCATGCGCATGCATGTGTTTCTCTCTATAATATAAAAATAATAATAATAATAAATTGAAATTGGTACCCCACCAAAAATTGGCGACCAGGAAACGGAAGGGTTGCCCACTTACACCGCCCCTAAATAAGGAAGAAAAAAAACATTAGTAAGTTCGCTTAAGAAATACTGAGAGATCG
This sequence comes from Lithobius niger, assembly GCA_023313725.1. Lineage (NCBI taxonomy): Eukaryota > Metazoa > Arthropoda > Chilopoda > Lithobiomorpha > Lithobiidae > Lithobius > Lithobius niger. The sequence continues at coordinate 15,337 of JAHWFP010196524.1, read as the reverse complement.
CGGTAATGTAGGACACGACGAAAGGCCGAAAGAGTGTGGGAGCGTATGATGTCCTCTGACAAAGCGTTCCATGGAGGTATTACACAAAGTGCACATAAATTCAAGCGACGGTCAAGTCATGACCTAGCCCGCCTCTCACTCTCCCTCTCTCTGCTGAAACCTTGTACCGGTTGACGAGGTCGTTGGGGTATAGCTTAGTGGGCAGCTTGGCGGTGGAATTAGGCCTACCGCGGGTGCGTTGTCATCAACTCCTACACGGATGTTAATTGTGTGGGAGTTACGATACGATACGATAACTCGTAAGGTGTTACACGATAACTCGTATGGACGTACACTATAACCCATAAGGCATTATACGATAACGTGTTTATTAAAAGCTCTTTGTATCGAAGGGCACACAATGCCACACTTTTTACTGTTCCTCGAGAGGAAAGTACTAATAGAAAGATAGTGTGTGCAGGAATGCTGTGGGTTGCTTCATTTTGGTGGCTGGAGGAGTGGCCGGTAGTGAAACTTTCCGTGGTTTGAAGTGTGATGGCGAGTGGCCATTTTGTTGTTGATATTGGCTCATACCCATGGATGTAAAGGGCATGCACACATAGATATATATCTAAAGTGCATGCAATACCAAACTATAATTGTAAGTCGTAAGTTCTGCGGCATGGAGTACCGGTGAAGAGATTGGTTTATAATGGCAGGCATCCCAGCCGTCCTATATTTCCTATATTTTTGTGCTTTGTCCTATACAGTCCTATATTTTGATATATTGTCATATATTTCCTCTATTTTGGCGAATTAGGCCGCGAGTTATTTCTTGCTTCTGTAAAATAGACGTAAATACCATAGTTTTCTTAACATTCTTCCAAACAAAGGAGCCACTGATTCATATACTCAAGAAGAATATTACTGTACTACAAAAACAATTGTTAGAAAGATTTATCAAGAGTGATGTTCTGAATGACTGCAAAACCGGTGCCCTTAAAAAGCTGAATCTAGAAAATATAAGCATTTAGCTGACAGAGAAATATCTGGAGATTGGAGACAATGGTGCTCCGTGCTTAAAAAATTGGCTCAAGAAAAATGGAAGCCGTTTGTGTTGAGTATAGATAAATTCTACGATAATGTTGGGAAATACATGCTGAGAAGCTGCCAGTGTTCTTAAGTCGGAAATACACAGTAAAGCAGGGACTATTTTTGCTCTTATGAATTTGGCTAAACCCTTTTCAGATGATGTAGACGCTAGTGTACTTGGATACGAGTGGTGAGCTTATCTGACTGAAACTCTTACAAAGAACTAGTGGATCAAAGAGAGTAACATTAGGATTGACCACTACTGGCAATAATGTGTTCTGCATGAAAACTATTAGTTGCGAGATGAAGTTCCCATCATTAACAGCGGTAGTTACTACTGTACAGAGGTAATAACTACTTTATTGCTCTCACACGGCAATGCAGAGTTAAACGTGGTTTTTTGGAAAGTGGCAGTGTTGTTCCAAGGGTGAATTTCTCAGATCTCAATGAATGAAATTCTGTCGACATGAGACTGACTTAAGGCTTATGACAATAAACCTAACTTGAGGAGAGGAAAAAAAGCAGAACAACTTAAAATTGCAGAAAAGCTTGAGAAAATGAAAAAATTGATGAAATCCAAGGAAAACCTACGAAAGAAGGACGTTACTCAAAGAAAGAGGCACAATATGTATTTACAAATGAGTTACAACTTGTAATTTTCTAAATTCGGAAAAGAAAATATTCTGTGAATTCCTGTATATTGGGAAGAAAAGTCCTGTATTTTCTCATAAAAGTCCTACATTTTCATGTAAAAAGTCCTATATTTCCTATATATATTGAAAGAGAAATGGCTGGGATATATGTAATAGGATTGTGTGCTTGGCGATAAAGGGCAAGTGCTACTGAGCGAAATTTATACGTGGTACGTACTTGAAATATTTCAATAGGTAGGCTTATGCAAAGTTGGCACCACCGAGGTGTTGAGCCCGCGAGATGAGAAATAAGAAATGTGAAATATGAAGAGGAAATCTGGCAAAAATAGGAAAGAAGAAACACGACTTACAAAATAGGAATAAGTTCAATAAGATTTACGGCATATAGGGATGTGCGAGTAGAAAAATTTTAATTCGAGCCGAGCCGAGCCGAGTTTGCAACAGAAGAATCGAGTATCGAGCCGAGTTCGAGTATTTGATGGAAATATTTTGTTTGTAATTTTCCCTGGAATTTGTTTAGATAAGTCACAAAGATGGTGCTTAGTTGACTGTTTGGGTCATGGTTTTCCAGTTCTAAGGATATAACTTGAAAATGGTTTGAGCTATTGACTTTTAATCTGCACCACTGGAAAGCTCTTGTCGAGACGATCGATTTGGTATATTGAACGTCAAAATCGGTCAAAAATTGACAAAGTTATCACATTTTTGCTGGATTCGAGTTTTTCGAGTATGGACGCGAGCAGCGAGCCGAGTTCGAGTACAAGTTTCATACTCGGCTCGGCTCGAATTTTTCGAGTATCGCACATCCCTAACGGCATATGAATTCAGTAATATAGAATACGAAATTGAATTCAAAATAACAATGGAGCAAATCAAATCAATCCCATTTGTTAACACAGTGAGGCAGATTCTATGAATAAGAAGAAGAAATGGTGAATATACCAGAGAACTTGTTCTTGCAGGAGAATCGAAGTCCTCCAAGTAGATTCCGCCGAAACTGTGTTAGCTTAGCCCGCCTCCCTGGTGCGGGATTACCAAACAAGTTCTCTGGTAGAATCACCATTTTCTGTAAAGTCTAGTTTTAGGCTTTAGAAAAGAACAAGTTAGTCATGATTCTTGTAAAACGTAAACTCTATAGCCAACTTTTTAAAACGTAATATGAAAATTGAAAAGGCTTGTACACTCCTAACGTGTGTGCGGTTCCATTAATATTTTGTATGTGGCCCATTACACATGGGATTGTATATTACTAACCTAGTCATATAATACTTTTATTTATTTATTTGCAGTTCCCAGTGTTGCATATTACCAGGATAAAACGCCAAATCCTCAATTGCAAAGTGAGTTTTCTAATTTAAAAAAATCTTTTGGCTGGTGTGTATGGTATTTGATTTGTAGTTTTTTAGTTATTGTTTTCCCTGCCAATGGTACAGTGCTAACTTCTTGATTTTTGAGCAGTTCTAAAGTAAGGCTTGTCCCTTTTAAAATACAAAGTATTTCATTGGGGGCAGATCCAAACTTTACTCCAAGGCTCTCTGCTGTGGCACGTGTATCGCGTTACTGGTCTGGTCCACTGCCACCAAATAGCCAACTTGTGCTCATTATAAAAATAATACCAAAAAGTTCGCATAATGTCACTTCAAGGACACTTTGTCCTGCAAATTTTCGATATCCTTCCATTGTCGTTTTCAGGCCTTGAGGATGTTCGTACGTTTAATTACAATCATCTTTCGTTCTCACCACTTGAGCATTTGAATTAGTTCCGACCACTGAGCATTCGAATTTGGACGCCCTTGTAGTCTCCCATATTCACCGAGCTGTATGCGATTCTCACTACCAAGTCGCCGTTGACGGTCTAATAAACTATTCGCTGATGTCTCTGCCTGGAAGCCTGAGGAAGACAGTACGAAGGAATTTGATTTCAAGTTCCTTTAGAGCTGTCAAAAAGTCGCTGGATATTGATAAAATAATCTGTTAGTGAGATCGTGCGTAAAAATTATGGATTTTTCCGATTGTACTTCAGAAAATTCTCAAGGTAAAATTAGCCATTTTGGTGTGTTCAAGAGGTCTCTGCCTACCAGATGAGTAACTTTGGGGTATGCAGGGCCATAGATGTTCATTAGAAGTACTCCATTCTTGTAGGAAAAATTAATTTGTAGGCAGGGTACGATTGGTAAAAAAGTTGTTGCTGGTAAAAAGAAGGCCCACAATTAACACAAATCAAGCATAATTTAATACCCTTACCTTTTTCACCTAAAAACAACACCAGCGTAAATACACATCCCGAGAATGCAATATGTATTCACTGTTTTTACGTCGTGTATTGCATTCTCGGATGTGTATTTATTCTGGTGTTGTTTTTAGGTGAACAAGGCTTGGATACTCGTGCTAAAAATTTAAATTTTGCTTGGTTTGTGTCAATTGTGGGCCTTGTTTTTATCAGAAACAACTTTTTCTCATACTCCTTTGTTCTCATACTCCTTTCTAATCAAACTTCTTTCTTCTCATGTTCCTGGATTGGCAGAGATTCTAAACATCTGTGGGAGGATAATACACAATAACCACCACGAAAAACACTTCTTCAATGTTTACTTAAATTTTTGGTGAAGCTTGCTACTCGCGTTCACTTACTTCAGAAATTGCACAACACACACACACCAAAAAGTCCGAAACTGCAGGTTAAAAGTTTGCAAAATTCAAATGCACACCCTCGTTCTATTGGATTACCGAGTAGGGTTCGACCTGAGAAGAGTCCATGTTTTCATCCAGTCTGCTTCAGGATTCATAGATTTTCAGTGGACTGTGATGCCGTTGTCATCTTTCTTTCTTATTTCTCGTGTTGGCCGTATGTTGAGCTACCTTATTTCGAATACCTTTCATGGTCTCGACCGTGCTCATAAACCAAACATTAAATTTTGTGTGATCCTCAGAAATATCATATTTGAAAATGCGGCATACTGATTTGTTTCTCTTTTCTTTCGCACAGATTTCAAGCCCTTTGATCTGGATTCTTGGTGGGGTCAACGTCTGTACCAGAAATTAACCCAATAGATATGAATTTCCGTGACCTTCCAGGGATAATGTGTTGGTTGACGTGACAACGTGGGACGACGGACTTGGTTTTAGAATTTTTTTTTACATCCATAGTGCATGGATTTAGGCTTTAATTTCTTCTTGTACAGTGAGCTGTACGAATCAAAAATATTTTATTGAAGTAAGTTGTGAATAGACAAAATTTTACTATATTTATAGAATTAATTGATTACAGTGTTATTAAGTAAAGCTAAGTATTACGACTGTAGGTTGCTATTAAATTCAGCATTAGGACCGAGAATGTTGGTTGATGTTTTTGAACCTTCTTTCGTTGGAAAATGTGCGTAATTAAGGAACAGAAAAATTCATTTTTTGTGGTATGATTGTCAAAGTTGTGCGACACACTTGGTACATCGCATTTTGCTTCAAGAATATGCGTTCATAATTTTCTACTGGCCATTAACCAACTGGAAGCCAGTAAATGACAGCTACCAGCCAATCACACTTCCTTAACACCGATTAAATGAGCACACAGTATTTTATCAGATTAGACGGTCAGCCTCGACCCCCCTCCTTGTATTTCTGATCGACTCGTCTGGTATCCTGGGTTCGGCCACACAACAAAAGTATGAAAGAACCAATTTCTAAACATATCAGACGTACCTGACAGTCAAGTGATACACTATTTGACTTCCCGTCTATGCACGCGTAATCTTTGATTACCATGGTGTCAGAAGATCAGCGGCAGCTTGAGCTTTCCGCCAAAGTGCATTACGCTACTTCAGTTTAGGCCTAGCGCAGCTACTACGCAAAGCCTGGTAGTTGCGGCAACCCAAGTACTTATAATATGCAGTACTTGCATTAACGGGATAAAGTAGAAAATAAATTAATAGTAATTGTTGTAAAATTTAGTATTGTCACAGATCATATTCTATTTTAAATCTGAGAGACATTTTCATTAAAAATTAAACGCACATTTACTTTGGTTGAGGTGCCCTGGCAAGGTTTAAGGTTCGTCCTACAACAGTTGTTTGCTTTCGTGGCGAGTTACTTTTGGTAAGTTTGTGATGTATTGTTGGGGAAACAAAACTACTTGATTCACGGAGGCGGCGGTAGAAAATACCATTCCTATAAACACTAAACGAACCAGTGACTGTACTTATTAGACGCTTCAATAAATGCGAATTTTTTTTAGCTTGTAACATGCCAAAGTTATTGGTGACCGATGGAGCTAGTTCGTACTTCAGAGCTGACTCTCGTATCTCCACGGCTTTGGGTAGCTGGCTGCGCTTGACCTACATATGTTGGCTCTGGAGCTTAAACTAGCAGCTCCAGTTACATCGAAGAATTTCAGCCCGTTCCATACTAAAAGTGGCACCTATCGAAACTCTTGGGGTGGTTCAGTAATAAAATCGAACAGGTGCTCCTTTGTTTCCAGTTGTTGCATAAGAGACCTAAGGGTAGATAATTGGTAAAAATTGATGGAATTGCCTTTTAAGCTATCGACTTGAAATTATCACCTTTTTGAAAGTTCTCGAAACTCGCTAAAAGTGGTGTATTTGAACGACTAAAGGTACATTTTTGGTAACACTGTTGAATAAATTATGTTTTAACTTTTGCGACTTGTCGATACCGATAATAGGTAAAGTTGGTATTGTGTATTTCAGTGGACATGGATGTCCTCTATTCATTCTTCGCCTTTAAGTAACCTAACTGTTGAAACACCAATTGAGAATGCTACTACACAATCTGCTGTTTGTTACAGTGCATACTCCCATGATATGGCGAAAGATTTCTGTTATCATGGCTTTCCTCTGACAATTACTAATTTTGGATGTCCCATATTGTAAATATGCAAACAAAAAAATTGTAGCAAGGAGGGTAACCTAACAAAACAAACGGCTTACTACTACAAAATACTGAAACGACATTTTGAGCTGTAGATTGTTAGGTGTAGTACAGCATAACCTCGTTAATAAGAACTCGGATAATAAGAATTCCCGCTTAATAAGAACTTTTTTCAAGATTTTGGTTGGTCAGCTACTCAGTCAGCACTAAATATATACGGCTATAACGAACTCTGTTAATACGAAAGTACGGATAAGACGAACAAATATTTAAAATTCTAGCTTATTTTTACGAATTTGCTGCTCGTAACGGTTTCTTTTTCCTCCCCGTTGAATTTCGTTTTGTTTCACGCAAAACATCAATAGCTAGTTGACTCCATCTTGGAAAGTGATAAAGAGTTTTGTCTGTTTGCGCAAATGCGAATGTCAAAAACTAATGAAAAGAAAATACTGTATACCGGTAGGCTACATTTTTTTTAAAGTTGCAGTCCAATTTCTCTCGTCCGTTTAATAAGAACTACGGTTAATAAGAACATTTTTAGCAGTCCCCTTAAAGTTCGTATTAAAGAGGTTTTACTGTATTTGTTATGCGTGGATTCAAAAGTGTCTTTGTCGTTTATCAACAAAGTTTTGATGCATTGTCACAATCGACGTGAACCTTGGCCTAATAGCATTAAGTTAGAGAGCTATTTAATATTCTCAGCCCAAAACCATTCTTGCCGTGTGCAGAAGCAGATAAAAACATGTAGTCTGGAGTAAAATTTTGCTTTTCACACGGCTCGACTGCATTATGTAGCCATCTGAAAAACGAATCTTGTTACATTAGTGTAGCCAAGGTGGTCCCTGAGGCTCAGCCTGGCAACTCCTCCTATCCTGCCTCCGTTTTGTTACTACGAAACGCATGTTGGGTAGTGGCGTTGTTGAATGAACAAGCGAGCATCCTCTGCGAGGCACACTAACACCTATAGGAAACGTGTTGAAGCAGCAGTTCCAAGCATTCAAGAGGAAAAAATGCAGCAGACGCATAAAAAAAGGTAACGACTGGTTTATTTCAGCTACAAGATTTCTTTGAATTATTGAACTTCAGCGCAGCAACGAGTAGAGATGCACCGATGTTAGCGTCGGCAATCGGCCTTTTTCGGCGTCATCGGAACATCGGCATCAGTTTTAGGCAGCAGATGTTAAAACGTTGGGAATCCACAAATTTATAAATAATTTTGTGACAGATATACATATAACTTAATTTCTGGGAGCTAAATTTTAGGCCTACAGAAAATTTTAATTTTATTTCTGAAATTCTTTTTACTTTCTTACACATTGGACCACAAGTTATCGGAATCGGATATCGGCCGATGTTTTTTCAACATTGAAATCTGCGTTTGAGCCCATCGGTGCATCCCTAGCAAGTAACAAGTGTGTTGCCAGGCAAGCGCTTCCAGGAAACAGATAAAGTGGTTGTGTATCAAATTGAGATAATTGGATTCTACAGATTCTGTTTACCCGAGTTGGTGTAGGTAGCTAAAAGCTGGTGTGCAGTGTTTTGTTTGCACCCCCCCCCCCCTCCTCCTCCAGACGTCATTGGAAATTGTGCATTGCAGTACTCTGAAGATGCTGTATTCTGGCACTACACTGTAACACATATCTGCGTACCAGCATAGCAAACATACCAGTTGTGCACAACAGTTTGTGTATCAACAGAACATTTTCTTCTGTACAAAGCATGTGTACAGGCCACTAAAACTGTGTGCTGTGGGTACACAACTCTGTGTGTTGGCTGTGGTGGTACACAGAGATGTGTGCTGTGAGAACACAGCATCTTTCAGTGAGTATCTTTCAGGCTTAAATGAAACAGTTGAGAGCATAGTTTTTCAACTGTAGCCAATCAATTTTGTGTTATGCGAGCTACGCAATATTCGGTAGATCCAACATTTAGTTTTTTTCCCTATTCAATCTGCTAAGCAAACTTGAAAACTGATGTCGGCATTCACAGCACCTGGTTGTTGTTGCGGTCATGTGAAGTACAGAAACATTTCCATTGACCGGAACTAAATCTATATACATTGTTGGCATCGTAATTCAGATTTCCTTCGTTTTCTCATTTAAAATGTTTAGTTCTTCTACAAAATTGTCCAACATCTTATCAACCTCTGCCTGGCTATTGACAACTGCCCTGTCTGCAATGATGCCGATTTGGAACTTTTCGTTGTACGTTAGGAGAGAAATGGCGAAACCTGCAATGAAGAAAAAATGTTACAACGTAAAAATAGTGATAGCAACACTTAAGGTTTGACTGAATGTTGCAAAGCAGTGTCGTACTAAAAAGTCACCACTCAGTTTAATGAAGCAAGCCCCTTTAATAGCTGCTGAAATCTGTCTGTAATCTTGGTGTTGGGCATAATGGTGCAGTTGTCCTACCCATCTCTCTTTTAATGGGGAATTCGTGCAATGTGTACTTGCGTATATTAAGTTCCCTTGCTCCCTATGTACGGGGTTCATACTCTTATCTGAACATGAATACCCCTGACTATCCCCGACTTCTTTCTTCAAATATCTCTGACCAAAATACTTGCAATTTTTTTTTTCATTTACACAGAGCCAACTACTCACTCTGCAAGTGGCATCACGCCTTCACCTGGATGATAGTTGCAAATGTTTCTTAATTTTTTTTAATTTAAAAAATAGGACAAGCAGGTAGTAGCAAAGCGAGTGGAACTTACTGATGTGATGACGACCCTCCAAATTAGGAGAAAGTCAAAAAAGGGGAAATGGGATAAAATAACAGACTGGAAGGGAGACCAGTGCAGCCAAGCAGTGTAAAATTTCCCTTTGCCCCTATTGCCTAATGCTGGAGGCCCTTCGGCCGATTGTTCAGCTAGAGGGGGGGGGGAAGAGGGTCAACCTGCAAAATCGTGTCCAGGTATTTGTAGAATAATGTACAATATTTTAAGTTGTAAAGGCATTGTTGGTAATGTTTGGCATTAAGAATGATCAAAGCACGTGCACACACAATTTTCAGCAATTGTATTTATATTTAGTAGTTCAAACATACTGTAAAACCTCGAGTCTACTTATGTAGACATTGGGAATGCATGGTTATCACACGAATAAGCTTGGGCAGCTGGGGAAAAAAACTGAATTGGCTCCCATACCTTGATTTAGTAATGGATGAAGAACCTTTGGAAGGATATTAAGCGAATCTTCACCTAACAGTAACATAAACATGTTAATGGCGGTAAAGGCGATTGCGGGTTAGGCGTTGTTATGCCATGATGGACAGCTTTGGAGATCAAGAGATCCACTGGAATTGGATGAACCTATTGGGCTCCTGTCGAAATGATTTCTTACCTATTTTTTCAATGTGAGAAAGTGACCTGGTCTGCTCAATTTCAACCATTCTGGCAAGCAAATTTCCTCAGAGATTCAGCCTGATCATTTATGCAAACGGTATTGAAACACTGGAAAATAAAAAATGCATGGGGACCTGTGCCACATCCCATTTGGCTCTCATGTACATGATGATTACGGGATGCTTCGATGCTTTGGACCCAGCTTCCACCAGGCAGATAGCATCAAAGACAGAAGAGGATGCGCACATGCTTTTCAGAAAGGGATCTGAAAGTGATGTGGAAGCTTTACCTTGGCAGTTACGGGGTGTGGTGAACAGAATGTTGCTGAAGAGCGCTGTGTTGTATTCTGCATTAATCTACATGACACTAAGGTCCAGGAATTGCAGATGTTGCTATTCCATGAGATATCTACATTATTTTTGGGAGAAATAAGAAAAATTGTCCCATCTTTTACATGGAACACAAAGAAACGACTACTGCCCCAGCAGCGAAGAGGAGTGAAGAAGCTAGATGGCATGCCTTCTGCTCCAGCAGTGGTTTCATGGCGGAATCGGATGTTCCAGAAGACAAACTCGCTCAAATTCCAAAAGAAACAAATCCTACCGAATTTGCGAATTTTCGACAGGCTGCTTGACTAAAGATGGTAAAAATACTCCGCCTGTCTTCTTCAAGCCACCACAAGAAGCTTATTTACAATGTCCGACGTGCATCGATCGTTGTGGAAATAGGACTATTTTTACCATCTTTAGTCAAGCAGCCTGTCGAAAATTTGCAAATTCGGTAGGATTTGTTTCTTTTTGAATTTGAGCGCGAGTTTGTCTTCTGGAATTTATCGAACATTCAAAGTAGGATGGTTTGGTTTTTTCAATCGAAGGTTGTGATCTAGGATGCGGACATCCTTCAAAGGCAGTCATTTTATTAATGTGTAAATCAACACACCACAGCAAGCCTCCTGGGCAGCATCATGGGAGGAAAGAAACATACTGAAAGTTATTTCGATGTTTCATCACATGGTGCCTTTCTTCTTCAGTTGGAGGCTGCCTGCAGCAACATGCAGAATAGTGGAGCGAGATTACACTTGAATCTTGTCTGTGATGTTGTACGGCTACTAATCCAAGTTCCATAAAGGTAAGTATTTTCGGATAGAAGTGAAAATAAAATTCACCAGCGAATGGTGGCTAAACGGTTAATTTTTTCAACTTGGGTTACCTTGGATGTTTTGGCTGTCTAATTTTTCAGCTTCGGAAAATAAACTTTGAATGTTGCTTTAGTGTGTTTCAATGATCCATTTCAAATGACAATGGCGAAACTAATACGGTTTCAGCAAGCGAAATAGCAGATTCGTCTGCTTGTTTGGGGCTCCATTCTATTGAATGGTTGACACCCGGGCCTAGTACAATTTTTACCAATTGATCATTTTACTGATACCGATGGTACGGACAATTTACTTTGGTTTTCGTTCATTTTCACTTACTTTTGTAACGCAGCACCAAAAGTGTTCCAGTTTCTTCAAACTAGCAAATTTTCGAATGCCTATACTGGCATTTTCCTCAGGTTTGGGTAATGAGATGCACACGCACTGACTGTCCTACTTCCACAACGAACGTGACGATTCCAATTCTCTCCTACCCCCCCCCCCCCCCTCCCTCCCCCTTCTTCATTGTATCAACTTTCCAGGTTGCTGCTGTCAAGCTCCATGCGTGTTCCTGTAGCAGCTGTAATAGAGAGAAACTTCTTCCATTTCGTCTCCAGTTTTTCATACAGTTCGGGGTCACAATTTTATTAATTTGCTATAATGCAGGGTCTTGGACGTTCACAAGCTGCACTGTTTTATCCTGGCAGTGCTGAATAGCAATTGCCTCTAAGGTGCGGAGGTGTGCCTCTTTAAGTGTGCCCGAGGAAGAATGCCAGTATAGGCATTCGAAAATTTGCTAGTTTGTAGAAACTGGAACACTTTTGGTGCTGCGGTACAAAAGTAAGTGAAAATCAATGATTCATTCTCTGGAAAACTGCTTTTTGTACAAGGAAGGTGTTAAAAACTGCGTTATCTTACCCGTCTTTCCTTTATGAATGAGCAAGAAGTTAGTACTTAATACCTCGTAGCCTCCAAATATTGTGTGGGGATGCCGACTCCCTGGAACATTGGATGCTAGGCACGTAATACCTAGGGAGTCAAAGTCCAGCTATAGCCAGGGACACTGCCAGGCTCATTCAGCAGCTGTGGGTGCTATTCTGGACAATGTCTTGCTTCTTGGTCCCTTCCATCATTCCGGTTTTCCGGCGATTCGATGCCCAAGTTTTGTCTCCCTGTTTAAAAGACTCTTTCTTCTTCAAAATCGTCTATACTCTTGTTCAAGAAAGATTGTCTTCCTTTTATGGGCATATCACTGTTCTATAGTGTCCGCGGCCTATCTTGAGTTCGCCCCAGAACGAATACAGATAATCGATTGTATGTTTCCTATAGCAGAGCACCTTGTTGATATCTTAGATGGTTACAAAAACAATGGCGGCCGTCAATTGAAGCCGCTCCCTCCAGGAAGACGTAGCCGCTCATAAAATATCAGCAGGACTCAAGATACGCTGCGCGCACAATAAGAGTAATAAACATATTATCGGTTACTCGCTTCTGTACGATCCTTCGTTCGTTACAAGTTAAAGATGATTTACTTTGTAACGTACTATGGCTCGTACAGAAGCGAGTAACCAATAATACATTTATTTCTATTAGACCAGTGAAATGCCCATATAAGGGAAACGTTCTTTTTTGAACTCGAGTATCGCAAAGTTCAAAATTGGTCCTCTTCAAATATACCACTATTTCTTTGCATCAGATATCTTACAGTACAGATCAACAAGAACATCAGTATGTATGTTTATTACTAGCTGAAGCCCGTGCTACACGCGGGTGGTGTCGAATGCACCGTTTGCAGCACTGGTTAGGTATGGTCGCTCATGTCCGTGTTTGACCAAATGAAGTTTCTTAAATATGTGCGCACACTGGCTAATAAACGCTGATTTTTGTTCGTTTCGCTCACTCAATCAGCGCATCCTGTGACTCAAATCACCCACCCCACCACTAATACTTCCTCTCCGCCCTTTCTATCATCACTTCTATTATATTTTTCCATGTTCACATGTTCATGCTGGCAGAAATGAATGAGGCTCAAGGCGGTCTCGAAGGTGCCTCTTCGAGAAGCGTGCTGTCCTGAAAGGCTTCCCCCAATGCTGGCCGCCTACCAGACGTGCGGTACTTATACTTAACTCTTAAAAGTGCTTACAATAGTAGTAGTCTTGATTTCTACGTTCTTAAAATTTCGTTTTCTATCGTCCCTTAATGGTGATTTCTCTCGTTCACCACTTTTATTTTAAAAAGCCCCTGTTCAGTTTTTATGGAAATCTAAGATGATGCCACAAAATGGCGTCCAAAAACGGTTTCGTTGCCTCTCACTTTTTCAGTGTTGATTTGATGACGGTTGGTGGTGCAACGTCATCGGACGAGGAGCCACATTTTTGTATTATGTCTATTCTTGCTAAACAACTGGCCACGCATTTTGTAACTTTGAAGAGGGAGCAAAATAGGGCACAGGTCCTAGTTAAAACATATATGTAACCTATTCTTGAACAGCCAATCAAACAACGAGAGAATAGTGGAACACTATTACTTAGTACTAAGACCTCTCTTGACCTATTTGATATACAGGCCTACTCAGTCATGGTCAACAATTATAACAAATTTATTCAAATTACTCACACAAACAATCACGCAATACCAGACGTTCCATGAAGTTCTTTATGAAATTTATTCAAAACCAGTGGAACCAAAAAACTAAAAATGCTTCTACACTGGACCCCGAACACAGCGTTTGGTGTCTGGGCCCCGACTTGCAGCCACAGGCAAAACTCGACACCCTTCCTTCCATGCCCCTTTCCACACTGAAATCCGACGTTGCGTCCAAGGTCTGGAATTTAGTTTATCCTTCTCCCGCTACAACATTTTCGGCGCTATCGTTGTTCCTTTCTTCCCTCCCTCCCTCTCCCCCTCCTCCATTTTTTTCCTTTAGCTCACTATTGCTTATCAGCGCTCCAGGAGTCAAAACGTTTCCCTAAAGCGCGGCCCCACGCTCCGGCCTTTTCACCGCTGAAACATGGGTAGGGGTCGGAGTCGGAGTCGGCTTCTCAAGTCCCTACATCGAGCAGGACTTGAGAAAGTCGGGGTCGGATCCGGACAAGAGTCGGAGTCCAGTATGGAGAGGTCAAACTCGGGTCGGGTCCGGACAATTTTCCCGGGGTGGAAGGAGTATAAGGGTTACAATTTTTTTCTCGATGCCTTGTACAAGAACACATTTTACTTGATCGTTTGGTATTGATCTTCTTTCACCATTTCATTCAAAATATTCAGTTCTTGTATGAAATTGTCTACCATCTTGTCTACATCCTTTTGCCCGGTGACAACGATGCTGTCTGCTATGACGCAAACTTGGAATTCGTTGTTGTACGTTAGAATAGAAAAGCAAACACCTGCAACAAAAATGAGATATGTAATCCCCCATATAAGTTGTAAGGGAGGAAACAGGAAGGCGAGTCCATCTAACTTCGGTCCAAAGTTAATACTTAAAGGTACATTCCTCCCAGCGCCATTTTTCTCGATCCTCCACATCAAGTACGGCCCCAAAGTACTTTTTACTTACCGTTAGTCAATCCCTTGCTAAAAATCCGTTTTAAAATGTGGCGTCTACGAGATTTTCTGTTGAATATTGGGAACTAATTTAATAGCATCCTGCAATTATATGATCCTCTGCGTGCTTTCAATAACCATGACGTGTCATCTGTGTGTGTGTGTGTGTGCATGTACTAATTTTTAATCGTCTGCTAATAATTACCATGAGATCAAAAATCTAAAAGACTAATGCGGTAAAAATGAAAATTATTTATGCCGATCGATTGCTGAAGAAAAATGATAAGATACTAGCCTAACAAATTATAAAGTGTTATGGTAAAATACGAAAATCGTTCCGGTTTACGACGACATAGTATTTGTATTCATGCTGTTTCGTCTACTAGGCCCAAGGCCAACTGAGATAGTAGCTGCATTCCTCGCTGTGAGAAACGCAGCTACTATTTCAGTTAGCCTTGTATTACTACATCGAGTCTCGCGGAACGGTGCGATGTAACATGCACCTGCACGTATAAGGCAGGCGAAGTGTACCTTTAACTTAAAAAAATACTATAATAATCTGAATCATAAAATTGTAAATTTCTAAAATCTGAAAACCGTATCGACTCACTTTTTGTGTTTCTTAGCTAATTTTAACTGTTACTTTTATACTATGATAGTGAATTACTCCATAACTTTGAAACAATCTCTTGTGAAGTGCTTCTAGGTTTT
>JAHWFP010196521.1:15483-54643 GCA_023313725.1 Lithobius niger | reverse complement strand
GATTCGGAATTAGATCCGGTATCCAAAAAAGAAGTGAAGCAAGTGGCAGCATCTAATGCCAAACAGCAGCATCAACTCCACAGGTGTGCATCGCGGTGTCACGTCACTGATGCTGCATTAAAAATAACCTCGAGAAGGAATGTGAAAACGCTTAACTACAGAAAAAAATAAAAAATTTTGACGCAAAGATGTCAAACATGTGGAGAGCTGACTGGGGGAGAGCAGAC
Organism: Lithobius niger; assembly: GCA_023313725.1. Taxonomy (NCBI): domain Eukaryota; kingdom Metazoa; phylum Arthropoda; class Chilopoda; order Lithobiomorpha; family Lithobiidae; genus Lithobius; species Lithobius niger. The sequence goes on along the minus strand of JAHWFP010196521.1, from coordinate 54,416 downwards.
TGGAGAAGTAATCATATGTTGTAGAAATGCAAAATAGAGTCTTTTAAATACTTTGCTGTCTTACATAACATGACGCAACCGTCCACTGCGAGTCAGTTGCCGTCTCCTGACGTTGCCACATCATTAAGTTTCATGATGCTGCCGACGAATCTCACCGCCACCGAAAAATGTCACCGCCACTGCAAAAAAAAACAAAAAACCTCACCGCCGCCAATGAATTCTTTTTCGACGCATACATCTGAACAACTCTCCCAAATGCCCAGCAGATTGACGGGAACAACAGGCATGGCAGCTCAAAAAGCAAAGCCCCAATCCTATCCGTACGTACTAACCACTAATCGAAAACAGTCAACACAGTGTTGCATAAATTCTACACAGATTCAATTACAGGCAGATTTAATAATTATTTTACTTATAGCCAATCTGGTCAAAGCACTACGACGTCAAATTGAAGGACTGAGAATCAACGTTGAAAGTTTGATGGCCGAAAACGAAGACTTAAGTATGCTAAATATCACTATTATAAAATCTCATTATTATACTAAACATTACACTTTATTAAACTGGAGATCCAACCACTACTTGTGCAACAGTGCTTGGATGAGGAAGGATTTGAAAACGCTCAACTACAGAAAAAATAAAAAATCTTGACACAAAGAAAGCGGAAAAGAACATAAATATGTTGGAAAATATCAAACAGTTTCAGGAAGAAGAACTGTAGAAACGAAAGAGCACTGACAATTTAGAGAAACAGCTTCAGGAAGAAGAAATGGAGAAAGACAAGTGCATTAAAGATTTAGAGAAACAGCTTCAGGAAGAAGAAATGGAAAAACACAAGCGCATGTGAAGATTTCGATTCAGCTGAAAGGGTTTAACAAAAGCGTAGCATTAAACAAATCGTACAACCTCACGTTAGAAAGTCAAACAAGTAGAGCCGACTGGGGGAAATTAAACCTCTGTAACACACCATTTATCCACCAACTACTTGGCTAATAAATACACAACTAGTGGGTCAATAAATGGGGTTACTTAGCTGCTCTAGGTCCACACTCCTAAGTATGGGTACAGAGCCTGCTAAGAAGGTTCTGACCCACCTCTGGTATGCAGGGCGGGGATAATTCAGGTACTTAGACTATTCAAAGCCTTCACGGGGTACAATGGCGAGCGGCATTTGGCGACTCTTGAAAGATGTTCCAATAAGGGGAGGGGGGTGAGGTTATTCCCAAGACCGCTTGGTCATGACGACAATATGACGTAGACGAAGTCCTCGAATAAGGGCTACCTCCGCCACGTTAAGACAGTCAAGGACTGGTGGAACGATGAACAAGTGAATGTCGAACCAGGAAGTACGACATGGAATTCTGGAAGTAACATCAACCACGATATGGATCACCTTGTGATACCACTACAGTGAATAGTCACTCAGGACTTACCCTGGGGATTACTATTTCGACAAATATTGTGATTGTGAGTAACGAAGAAGTACAGCTGGATTAGCATTTAGTGTTAATAAGCTTAAAGGGCAATTACATCCATTTGGACATGCATGTTTGTCAATACAAACACAATGATTGACAAACACAATAACTAAACACAAGAATTGCGGTAAGAATACGTTACGTACGTCTAATATAACAATTTAATTACTGCATCACCAAAACACGACACGGAGGTCGCCATTGTTTTGCTGGAACGCGCAGAAATTCATGCCGACAGACGGATCTCTTCGATTTCGACTCGCAGCCGATTGAGATAGCTGTATTGACTGTGAGGAGCTCAAGCGTCTGACGGCCTTAGCTGGCCACTACACTGCCAGCCGGCTAAGGCCGTCAGACGCTTGAGTTCCTCACAGTCAATACAGCTATCTCAATCGGTTGCGAGTCGAAATCGAAAAGTGACGTAGATGTAGATTTGGCAACATGCACCTTTTTATCGTGCAACTTTTAACATCTAGTAGTTACGTTTTCAGTAACGCACTTGGAGAATTATTACTGAAGCTGTTTTTATAAGGATACAAGGATAAATGCCACACTAACATTAATTCGTGTTAATTTGTTCAAAAGCAAAGATCAGTAACCATATCCCTTCCTCCGAATTCGAACTAAAACAAAGCACAGCTGTTTACGCATATACTTCCACATCAACCTTTGTTCAGTATTGGGGGATATTAACGTTTTTTGGTCGTATTTTGGCTACTACATTTCTTTTGCCAGCAATAAAAAAAATATTGGTAAAGATGGTAATTGTTACAGTTTTCGTCACGCTTAAAACATTGCCAAAATCTACCAGTGCCCTCACAGTTGAGAACTGTGTTTCCAGACAAAATTTGTGAAAAATTTCAAAGGCAGTCCCAGCTGACAGTTTTTTTTTTGGCTTCCACTATAGGTGAAATGCACTTATTCGCTTGGTGGCTGAGAGCTGAGGATTGCAAACAAGATCAGGTTGACATCTTGGTGACATGCTTTCTCAGCCAGTCATCTCATATTGACACCGTAGTTAGCCAGCGTTTAGTTTTCAAAACCCTGCAGTACAACCAGCACGATGATACATGGCAGACAATGGAAGGCCGCTGTAGACAAATTCTCCCTAAAATTCAGCCACTTCATCAGTTTTAGTCCAATTTTGATATTCGAATACACCATTTGAATCGTCTCTATTTTCCATTGGTGGAAAAGGAAAAACAACATTCTGCGGGAACAAATTGTTGTTTGCCACGGTGATTAAAAAAAGGTTATACTAAGGAGAAAAAAGTTAAATATTAGTGTTAAGCCAATAGCTTTTCTGCCGGAAAAAAAGTAGTTGCTTGTTGCTGTAAAAAAAGCCAAAAAAAAAACATCCTAACAATTTCTCACCATTAACAACAAAATTGTAAAAAAGTCAGTATTTATTAAACTACTTTGTCAAGTCTTATAGGAGTATGCGAAATTCTTATATTGTGGCAACTATAAGAGCTAATTACCTAAAACTACGAATGCAGTCGTAGAACACATAAGAGTTTGTCACCATCATGACATATATGTCAAAAATTTATTATTCTAGAATTTGCAAGCATTGCATCTGTGTAGAATTGAGTACAACAATTTTGCTTTTATTTAAAAACTTTTTTAAAATTTCCAAATAATCATAATATGCTTAGAGAAAACAGTAGCCACAGCTTTGAAACCTTGAATGTATACATTTGTATATCTACTGCAAGTAGTTTTAATGGTATTACAGTTCAAAGTGTATACCGCGACATACTTCACTGACACAATTTTGCACTAGTGCTCTGTTATGAAACTCCCCAAATCTTAGGACCCAGATTCTTTGGGAGTTTCACAAAAAAATTAACATTGAATGATTTCCGCAATTTTAAAAATGCTCCCACAAATGGCAGAGGTTTTCATAACACCAAGAAATTTCAAAATTACTGCCAAATCCGTGATTTTTTTTAAAATCGTGGTATAGTTGAAAAATCGTTGTCCCTGGTTAAAGCGCTGAGAAGTTATGTAACGTGTGGGTGACAAAATTATCAAAGTAGATTGGTTGAGAACAATTTTTTTCTGATACAGTTGTTGTCGCAGACAGTGGCCGAAAACTTCTGCATGTTAGTTCCAAATGATAGCGTTCTTTACAAAGATGTGATAATGTCAAAGTTGAAGTAATGTACACTGCTACAGTATGGGCACCTAAGTTGGTAAAAAAAAAAACATTAAAGACTTGCTGAGGACTAGAAGACAAAAATACTGATTCATTAAATACCAAATAAACAAGTAAAAAATGTGATATGGCTAGCTTTCATTAATGTAGTCTGTCACGAAGTGTTCAGGTATTTCTTTTATATTATAGCAAACTCTTCTAGGACTTGACAAGTATTAGGTATCGGTGTTGGTATTTGTGTAGTTTAAGCCAACCACGATAAATCGATCAATAATTTTGGTACGTAGCGTCTTAAATCTTCATCCTCTTCTCATTTCACTTATAAAAATGGGGGGAAATGTTTTTTGGGTTATGAAAACACGTTTTTTAGCTCTCCAAACACGTTTTTTAATCACGTAACACGGTGGGCCCGGCCGTGTAAAGCAGCGGCCATGTTTCGGGATTCAGAGTAGCACAAAAAGTTGGCATCGCGAAAACGGAAAGTTATGTTCCAAACTATGCTGTCTGCGTTTTTTGTTGTTATTTTTTTAGGTTAGGTTAGGTAGGTTAGGTTAGGTAATTTCTGTCTCCTTTCTTTGCGATGCAAATCAGGTTTTCTCCTGCGATATGGCCAGCGCTTCAACACGATCGTAACTATCGTTTTACGTGTTTTCAATATTTTTTTTTTACACCTTAAAACACGTTTCTCCCCGGCTTTTTAATGTGGTTTGGCAAGAGGATGATGATATGCGTCGATTAGTAAAAAAATTGAGTGATTTGGAGTGGTTCGCTTAAACTACACAATTACCTCGGTGGCTTCATCATATCGGTAACTGAGCGTTGAAAAGCCTCAAATAATGCTGAAAACATAATAAGAAGTCCAACGAGTGGTGCGGTAGATAAAAATCCAGCTGGACAATTGGGAAACGTAGGGAAAACATAATTCACACTTAAAAACTAATTTCTAGCCCCACAAACCTTCGTGACTACCAGCTTCGATGCGAACGCAATGGCTGTATTATTAACACAAGAATGATCGTTCAAAGCTTTCCTGAAGAGAGTGATCACCTATCGTATATCCTGGGGTGAGTGATTCACACGTCCTAACACAACCGTCCAACAAATGTTGGCCAAATAGTTCCTATTAGAGAATTGCGTCGGACGTTTCGAAGCTTGGACGTTTCTTTTTGATAGAAATTAGTTCTGGCTACCTGTGAATTATGTCAGGTTTTGGAAGGGAATGATCTAATACACTAAATTTTCTAATAAAGATAATAAAGGCATTGCAGTTTCCCTAGACTGAATCTAGATCACGCACGTCATTGATCGATTGCATAGGCCTCATCGGCGACCATTCTGTGATTACAAATATGATCCTTTGAATCGCATGGGATTAAAAGTTGATTTCATTAAATGTATGCAGCTTTTATTTTTTTTGACACAGAAAAACGACTGTTTAATGGGTAAAGGTTGATCGTGTTAACTGTATGAAGCTTTTATTGTAGCAATTTGCTGCAGAAAATTAAGATGTATGGGGGTTAAAGGTAATTAAGAATTATTTCAAATATTGACGTTAAAGCATTGAGGGGAGGGGGGGGGGGTCAGGGGGCTACGCAGTACTTTTGGCAGGCCAGTTAATAGGTGATTAACCGTATTTGTGGAATTGGTGTTGGCAAATTGTTGTTGCAGCATCAGTACGCTAGAAATCTTCGTAGCTAGACAATTAAGATTTGCAGAGCATTGTATGCTTTGATTGTTATTCATCTTTGCAGAAAACTATTACGCTACAAAATATTGCAATTGGAAACGCAAAGTACAGTTTAAACAAAATGCACTGGGGCACCAATAATTTTTTCAGCTCATACAAATGTGTAAGAAACAAATATTTTTTCTCCTGATGTAATACTTTTAATGTATCAAAGGAGTCAGTATTTTTGGTGTAAATGAGTGACTGCTGGTTTAAGTTGCAAATTGTTTCTAAAATACAATGAAACTAATGAAAATAGCTATTGCATGTGTAAGGTGTCCAACTACTCCGATTTATGCCAGTGATTTTATTTTCATTCTTTCAATTCCCTTAAACAAGCATTAACATAGAGCATGTTCATGTCTTAGGTTTAATTCTACTTTAACTAAGTGTCTTGGTGCAGGCACCAATTATTCTGTTAAAATTACGAGTCATTTCTTCTCAGATAGCGGATGATATGGAGGGTGTTTCTGAACTGATTAATTACGTTAATGTTAGTTTAATGGTAACTGGTATACCACTTATTTAGATTAATTAGGTTGTTAAGGGCTTCTTCTTTTGTTGTCTTGAACCCAAAATTTTAAAAATGATTGTTGCATGATAATTGGAATGATTGCTTATCATGCTTATGTTATATTTGTTGTTTTGCTGTATTTTTTGTACATTTGTATTTTACGTGGTATGCATAATAATTACCAACCAAAGGTTTTGTAAATTTTCTGCAATAACTACAATGGAATATAATAAAATATCGATTTCATTAAATTACAATAATAATAAATAAACTTTGTTGTCATTTTATTTACCATTACTTTGTGTAGTTACAGTAATGACTAACGTGGTTTATAGGATATGGTTCTATAAACTAGCCTGACTAAAGTGCTTCAGTGTAATTGTTGCAAAAAAAGGTGTAGTGTTAGAGTATTGCCGGCAGTTTGCATACAATTTTACACATTTTAGAAAAAATTGTAAGCCTACATCCACTGAATACTGACTGTGCTTAAATTTATTAAGCAAGGTCTTGCATTCCTTGAAACTATATGCTTGAAGTCCTTGAATTAATTTTTTTTTGATAATTTAAAATAATCCCTGGGGGATTATTTCAAAATATTGACTAGAAGCAAATAACGTGATTTGACAATACGACTTCAGCCTCACAGTTATAACGATCGTAACAGTCAGCTAGCATGTCTGACCTCAAGATGCGCAAAACATTATGGATATTTTTGTCGTAAGTGTTTTTCAGGCAACAAGTCACCTTGTAGGATAGGCTATTTTAACGCATCAAATACAAAACATTGAATACATCCAAATATACATATATGAAGTGTAATGTTTTTTCGAACACATTAAGATAATAGTTACCAACTGCAGAATTGAAAACTTGCAGTTTGTTTTAAATAATTTAGACGTTTGTCGTAAAATGTTGTCGAGATCATCTCGTTAATTTTGTTGTTCCGTGCGCTTTTAGTCAGTTGGCTGGATAAAACAAATCTAGGGGAAAAAAAGCCGTTGGGAAAAAAGCCGAAGGAAAAAGTCTTTCATGGTTAAACTCCTTACTTTGCCTGGTGAAATTCTAGCCAAGGGAACTGACCTAACCTAACCTGTAAGAACACGGGGAAAAAACCTACAAAACCATTTTTTTCCTCCAGCTTTTTTCCACTGACAATTTAAGATTTTAGTGTTTGGTGAGCTATTATTGACTTTCTTTAGTAAAACTATGTTCTATTTGAAGCAGAGCAGCATATTTAAGCAAGTTCGTAGAGTAATAAAAATCTCTGAAAAACTGTATTGGCCTGGGAAAGGTCTTTGGAAAATTATATTGGTTTCAGAAAAACGTCATGAAAGTGCTCGATTTTCTGTGTGTGATCTTGTGCGAATCCTGCCAGGAATCGCAAACAAGCTATGTCTGCATTTCTAATCCTATTAGCATATTAGTTCAGTGATGTCAAAGACAAAAAATCATTAAAGTTGGTAGCTTTTGAATTGCATAGGATAACTCAATGAAATTAACTAATTAAAGCCTGAGAGCTCAATTTTCATGAACATTTCGTTATGTAGGGGTAAATAAAAGTGTGGGTTCTATAGTCACTTGGGGATATTCGTAGAACATCCCATTTGGGCCTGTGTGTGTTATGTAGTCTGCTTGTAGAAGGTCCTAAGGATTTCCTTACTATGTCCTGCAAATTTCTTTGTAGGATACATTTGGGATGTCCTCAGGATATCTTTAGAGTTGTTTCAGTGACATTATTAGGAGATCCATGGCAAAAATAGCCTGTCCTACACGGGGACAACACGAAGACAAGATCTCTATTAGTGTCTTGCGCATCTTGAGGTTAGACATGCTAGCTGATTATTACGACCATTATAACTGCGAGGCTGAAGTTGTACAATCATGTCATCGCCAAAGTGTATGTGGCTCGTTAAAAGTGAGATACTTTGTATTATTCTTATTAAAGATGGCCGTTAATTGTTTTATTCGGAAATTATAGAGGCTATGATAAAGATCTTAAGGAAAATTGGATATTAGCCATTAGCGAAAATCATACACACGAAATAACGTAGTTCAGTAAGCCACCTTTATGCACTTACATTTCGTCGGAGTGGCACGACCCGGATTCGAACCGGCTACCCAGTTCGCCCCCAGATCACTTGCATAAATCACTTTATTTATGATGAAGATCTGACAATGAATCTTAAAAGTAAAAGATCTGATAAGTGATAAGGACAAAAAATTGTCACTAATACGCAGCAGTCCATCAAACTAACAAAAAAATATTACGCGTACTAATCATATCAACTTCAAAAATGTTAGATGTAGGACGTTAAAAGATAAACATTTTTACTGTAGATTCTGTAAACTTGCTGCTTTCGTAACAGCTATAAAAAACATTTACAATGTTAAAATTGTTTGGTAAGCTTTTGAACTCGCATGTTAGAAGTAAAAGATGCTAGTTCAAGGCTTGCCAAACACTTGTAACATTGCAAATGTTTTATTTTTTTTTTGTTTTCAAACAGCTGTTATGAAATCAGTTTCCGTATGTGAATTGTAACAAAAGGATTCATCTGGAAAGAACGTTCTGAATTGTATTACCAGTGAACACTTTAATGCTGAATTCAAGCCTGCTTAAAAGTGGTATTCTTTGTAATCATAATTCCCAGTATTAGGTGCAGATGCAGTTCCTTTTCGTATAGGAAATATTACACACGCTAATGTTTTATGTTGTGTCGTTTTATTTTATCCAATAATAATTTTACGTTCCGTATCTTTACGTGTCCATGAGCATTACACCTAGTGAGCTAAGTAAGATTCGAATTTGACTTTAAATAGATGGTATACCACGTTTACAAGGTATGTCGAGGAATATAATGTAAAAATAATGTTAAGTATATTCAAAGTGAAATGTAAGTATATTCAAAGCTGATACTTGCAAGCGTAGATCAAACAATGGGTTACATGATTCTGGTGGAAATGCAGATTACAATTTATTAGCAGTTGTTACATTTCTTTTCTTTTGACTCGACTCCTTCTTCCCCTTCAATTTTGGAAGACTAGAGAACAGAATTCGAAACTGTGTTGCTGGCAACAAATCACGTGATTTGATGATACGACTTCTAATGGTTATAACAGTCAGCCAGCATGTCTGACCTCAAGATGCGCAAGACATTATGGAGATATTTGTCTAAAGTGTTTTTCAGGCAACAAGCCACCTTGTAGGACAGGCTATTTTAACACATCAAATACAACACATTGAATACATTCAAAAATACATATATGAAGTGTAATGTTTTTTCGAACACATTAAGATATAGTTACCAAGCCAAAATATTTCAAGCAGAATTACAAAATTAACATATCCCAAACTGATAGACAGACACAAAATTCTCAAGTCAGTTTCTCGGCGTTACTTCTTGATCAAAAAATAAGTAGATAGCAGTCAATAACATAGGTAAAATAATATTCACGCGAGGAGCTGAATGCTGTAAACATTTCCTCGCGGTGCACGTTTTTTACCACGTGTGCAGCATTCACAAAAACATAAAAACAATCTCATTGATGCAGGAGCACCAGCAAAACACAGGCTTTTATTTGCGGCTGGTAGCTCTGCGTCAACGATAGTATATTAAAAGTGAGTGCTGGTGCTTGTGCATTTACCAGGAAAGTTTGTTTACATTAACAGCCTGTTAAATGTTAGTTTATCCATTTCAAGAACACCGGTTGACTTGTTCCCACGTACGAGTTCACATTTAAGCAAGTTATTTTTGTGCCTTATCTATCAACAGGTATTCAGGAGAATACACAGCAAAAAATGCTCAAGTGGAGAAGATTTCCAAATGTGTACCAAAAGCTGTCTTGAAAGACGATTAAAGGAAGAACAGTTGAAATGCAGGTACTTAAAGTGAAGTTGTAAACAACAACAAACCAAAGAACAATGGTCAATAGTAGATAGTTTAAACATGGTAAAAATTCATTAAGTAATTCTCCCACCCCTCCCCCGCACAACTTTAACAAATATGATACATTTGCAATAGTAGTCCCAGCCTTCCATAACCTAGCAATGTTTCAAAACGTGCAGTATTGCAGCTGCATATTTAAGTGAAGTGCACACAACGAAAGCAAGAAGTGGATCAGGCCTAAGTAGGATTTGGTACGGAGACAGTGGCAACAATCGTCTTTGTTACTGGTTCGCCCTGAAAGAGATATATATTTTTTGTTTACTTGCCTGAGGGTCAGTTTTGGACTGAAAGTCATTTGTTGCATAGTTTTGCTTAATAACTTTAATAGCTCAAATTGACAAGCTCGTGAGCTACATGTAAGCATAAAACAAATCCAGAAAGTACAAACATGAACTTTATAATCAAAATTAAACATTTTTCAATTGCATGTGTGCACTTTCTGGCTTTATTCGATGCTTACGCAATAACTTTAAAACACAGTTTTTATTTAGATGTACAAATCTAAGAATCCTATGTTTTAAACTCGGTCTTTGTCAGAAGAGATGCCTACTTCGCAGGTGTGCCAAATATTATGAAGGACACACTCAGCTCTTCCACCACCAACACCAACGCTTCCTTTAAGGAATGCCACCACTCATAGGACCTGGCAGAGGAGGGGGATCCAACAACAAAGGAGGGAGAGGGGGGGGGAATCCAACAAATGTGATCAAGAATCCTAAGACAAGTCTGCTCTTCCTAGCAGTAGAGGACTTAGCTAAAAGGGAAGGGCCGCGAATGACAAGGACCAGCAGTTGTCTGCATCCCTTCGTCGACAGGTTGGGGCAGACTATGCCACCACATCAGGGAATAGGAGGTGATAATGGAAGATCCGTTTGTGTTGTCGAAAGTCAAGAATGAATATATCCCCTTTCTCGTAAACCCTTCGGCTCACGAGCACCACACCAGAACACCTGTTGCCCAAGCAAGAGACATAGCTAAACAAAGAAGTGGAAGACCTGCTGGCAAAAGGAGCGTTGTGCCACCCCAGGAACCCCAAAGTCTTACAGACCGGCCAGAGTGATTCCGAAGAAGTCAGGTGGCTCACGGCTTATTTTCACGCTGCTGTTTGAACTCCTTCACGTGGAAAGAACGTTTCAAGATGGACACCATGGACACTGTTAGGATGGCATACCACTTCACAGTAATCCAATTCGGACTATTAATGGCTCTGCATGTCTTCACATCACTGATGCGACTTGTTCTAGGGCACTTACACTGGGGAAAAGAGATGGCATACACACGCTTACCTGGACGACTGGCTGCTCCACAACCTCTCCCGAGGAGTGACATCACATTTACTTTTTGTTCACGTTGGGGAAAGTGGCAATAGTACCAATAAAGTGAGCATTTTCTCGATGCGCTCAGGGTCTTTCTGAATTGCACGCACAGTGCGGTGCAGCCAAGATGACGTCACGGCTCAGCTAACGAAATAGATTAGCAATGCAGTGCTTTGTAAAACGGAATGCATGATTTATTTTGATACAAATAGTACTGTCATCAGAGTAAAAGAATTTAAGATGACTTGAAGTCATTTTAACGAAATGTTGACCTACATTTCGTTCAACTGAACTTCCCATATCCTCTCACTCAGTGCATGTAATTTTAGCACTTGGAAGTTTACACATCCAAGTTATATACGGAAAAAATAAAGTCATCAAAAGTGAAGCTAAATGACAATATACACAATGTTGAAGCTATTATAAATTAATAATAAGATGTAATACCAACAGAGATCAATTACGCGTGGCGGTCATTGTGGAAGGTAGTGAAGAATGTTGAGAAGTGTCAAAACCCATGCAACATCCTTCCATCATGATTTCATCCGGAATAGACACCAACGCAAAATTGACCCATTCTTCGAGTAAGACCAAATGGTTTCACCACCTGTCTCCCCAGATCAAAGTCGATTGGGTTGTCAACTTATCCTATAAATATCTTAATCCTGAACAGCTTCAACTCCTTTTGATTAATCCAGTTTCTCTATCGCCACATATCGGCAGTGTCCTACCTAAACTTGTTGAACACCTTGAGTCCAGTCGACATGCTTTCCTGAACTGTCGGAAACCAGACCTCTGACTCCACCGAACGTTTCAGCTGTTCGAACGACAAGTTTTCACTTAGATTAACTAAACTATGTGACGTCGTCGTCACACTCGCTGAAGTGTGCAACCACAGCATCGTTTTGAATTAAAGGTCTTACCACCAAGCACCCCCCCCCCTTTCAACAACTTGAACAACTACGAACCTGCTCTCGGAACATAAAATGATCCCCACCAGCAGTTCTATGGCAAGAGCCAGGAAACATGTCAAGACCTCAAGCCTTTCGTTAAGACTCACACGCAGCCCTTTCGACTAATTTTGACCTTGTTACGACATGCATTAAACCACTCTAGTCGGATGAGCAGGTCGGAGAACTCTCCCTATCTCCCACCGTGCGAAATATTTGAATTGAAGACTTTCTTGGTTAAGCTTGTCAACCACCAATTTTTTTGCAAGAACGATGTGAATTGGATACAACAGCTTCACCGAACGTCACTGTGTTGTGTGACATTTAGGTTATATGTTTCAAACGTTTTGGAGAAACTTACCATTTCACCCACATGGTAGGTAAACCAACTTTAAAGCTAAATCACTGTTGCTCACCAGTCAGCACTGGTTGGGAATATCGAGTAACTTTAGGTCAAATGCTCTTGGTTTAACAAGACTTTTCAAACGAATTGTTGACTCTACCCATCGGATATTTCTAAGAACCCTCCCCCCTTGATGGACCCTACTCCCCAGCTGGGGGCATGTGCACTTTAGATTATTTTCTTCTAATTGTTCATATATGGTTTTATAACTTTAGTTGGTGTATTTTTAAAATAAATGAATGGGTTATCTGAATCACCCTGCGTGTGTATAGGACACCTGTATAAAGAGGTTGTGTTAAAATCCACTTCAAATCTGAATAGATTTTAACCGGAGTAGAATGGTGTTGCTTTGATTTGTTGGGTACCTCTAACGAAAAATGTAACTACTGTAATTAGTATTTAGTTTGAAAGCATAAAAAAAGACATCATAAAAATCCTATTTAAATCAAATAAATCTGCTTTTTTATTTAAAAAAATAATAATTTTTTTAAATCTTGCAACAAATTCATCAACCATGCGATGTAAAGTCTTCCCATCTTTCAGAAGGTTGTTGTAGGTCAAATACGTTCAGAAAGCTAATCTAGTGACACTTCCCAACATTCCTCATTTCCTTCCGCAATGACTGCCACACGTATTTGATCTCTGTTGGCATTAACCGTTATTATTAATAGCTTCAACATTGTGTATATTTCAGCAGGTATCTTTAACTAGATGACAAAACGAATACAGCGTTTGGCTAGCAGCTTTATTTGGCTAGCAGCTGAATTTATTCAGTGGTTGGCAACATCTGCAGATCGTTTACTGGTTAAAGGTTGAACTTCTACTGTGCAAAACGTAACTCCGTAGCATGCTTAAAGCTGTCATGTACTTTGTGAAAACTAAATTTGTGGTTGTAAGGGTACAAGTAAAATGGGGCCTCCCTACCGGCAATTAAAAATTACAAGTGCCTAAAAGTAGAAATTTAATTTTCAACCAGTTATTTCTAGTCTTGGGTTACCTACAACGTGTAAAAACGGCACAAATGATGTACAGTATGAAAAACATTACAATCTGAACGGTAATAAACCACAATACTTGCAAAAAAATGTGATTTTTAGAATTTATACCACGGCTGTGACGTTACGCTAACTCAACGCCATGCTAAATTTCCGTAGGTTAAATCCCGTTAACCGTGAGCGGAAGTGTGCATCATCGCAAAAAGTGTGGGTTGTCAAGTTACCCCACGCTTTTGCCAATAACCCACACTTTTGCTGATAGTTCACACTTTCGCTGATAACTCAACACTTTTGACACTTCCGGATCACGCGACGGGAACGCGCACACCACAACCAAAATTATACAGCGTCGAAAACCGTAATGCAATGAAAACGTACAAAAGGAATTACTTAACTTGCCGGGATATCCCAAATGAAATCCTTTATCTGATAACGCTCACATGTCTGGCTGGCCCATTCCAAGTTTATTCTCTCCGTCTAACTCTTCTCTTCCCCCCCCCTCCACATCCTAAAGTGGAATGACCTTCATTTCTACCGATACACCTATTAGGCTATTACCGGTGATTTGAAACAGTTCTCAAACTACAAAAACACAAAAAGAATTACTTACCTTGCCAGAATGTCGGCACAATGTCTTTCTATCCCTGTTATTCTCTCCGAACAGAGCGAGCGAGCTAGCTTACCAGCCAAACCTTGCGAAACGACGCGTCGTCTAACTCCCACCCACCCCCCTCCTTCCACAAACTTGAGCGTAGCCTACAGTCAGCTTACCTGCCAAAGGAATCGTCCATCTAGTGCCCACCTCCCCCTCCACAAACTAAAATGGAATAACCTTCATTCATTTGACATAAGGTATAACCGTATTTCTTGAAGCAATTTTCACAAACACAAAACGTTTTAATTAAATAAGAATTAGGTTGACGTCCCAACCGTGATATAAATAATTTATTGTTTAAATCGAGCGGTTATCGATTTTTAACCAACGGGTGCGATTATTGTCCAGCTCTCCTATTTGCATACTTGAGCCAGCCAATAATCGCACCCGTTGGTTAACAATCGATAGCCGCTCGATTTTAACCAATAACTATTACAAAAACATTCAATGATGCTGCAGCAAGAAAAGCTTGCGAGTATCAGATCCACCCACCATCTTGAAAGTGAAGTCACATGTCCAGATTTCAGATTTCATTTAAAGGTTATTCTTTAATGCATTTTTCCCACCTTTCTATTGCATTGAATTTTATTATTGTATCCATGACATGAGATTTATTTGCCGAAATCGTATACGCCTCCATCTGTAATCTTATCTTTTCGACTGGCTCCCTATACAGAAATTAGATTCCACCAACGTTTATTGTTAGTATTTTGGGGTTTAGTACCTTTTCAAATTGTAATGCTTCTCGTACTGTACATCCTTTGTGGCGTTTTTACTAGTTGTAGGTGACCAAACCCGGAAAGAACTGGTTGATAAATTCCGATTTCGTATGCACTTGTGGTTTTTAATTGTCAGTCAGGGAGGCACCATTTTAAACTTGTGATGCACAGTAGTTTACAGTAGTTTTACAGTAGATTTTTACACAGTTTACACTGTGACTTCAATAGAATGATGGCATGATTCAAACATTAATTAAAAAAAAAATGTTTCATTGTAATGCAACCCGCAAAGCGGCATAAATGTTTCTATCCCCTGCCCGATTCTACTCACCTAAAAAAATGCAGCCACATGATAAATTTTAGGAACTTGATTTTTCATCCAGACTCATTTCATCCAGACTTATTGTCACGGGGTGCCGCCCGTGCCTAGCCTTCGCACGCGTTGCATCAGTTTCGGGCGCATGTCCTTGCTGCACGGGCAACGAGAGAAATCGCTAGGGTGAAGAGTTGGTGAGAAGGAAGCAGGCGGGCCAAGCCGCATTCAGATTGTGAATAACATCAAGTCTGTACCCTGGTGGAAGAGGTGGTAACATTATGGATGAAATGGCACTAGGGCCCACTATTAAACCACACAGAAGCTGTACTGAGTCACAATGTTTTCAATACAGTAATTTCCCCAAGATTGTGTAGTTTCACACTGAAGGGGGAAGGCTAAATAGCGACAATCATGGTGTATCCTTATTCAAATTCCTATTGAATTAGGACAGTTCAACGTTAAAAAAACATTGTGAGGTTTACTCTGAAAGCTCTTAAACATTATCAACAAACTTAACATTATCAACAAACTTAACATTATCAACAAACTTAACATTATCAACAAACTTAACATTATCAACAAACTTAACATTATCAACAAACTTACACAACACGCACAATTTTCGACAGTCCTAATACTGGTGGATGTAAACACAGCCTATGGTCTTCATCAGCCTTTCCTTCACGTGCTAACTCTTCCTCACCACTGGTGCAAACGGTGAGGACGACGTAACACGTGAAGGAAAGCCTGAAGAAACAGTAGCCTGTGTTTACATCCACCAGTATTTAGGACTGTCGAAAATTCGCCGAAGAAAGACTGTGTTTCTTCCTCGAACTTTGAAAATTGTGCGTGTTTCGTACGTTTGTTGATACAGTTCAAGATCGTGTAGAAGAAAGTGAAATGTATCACGATAACTAATTAAAATGTCCTCTTGCAGGCTGCCTTTTCTTCCCAAGGAAATCGACTTGGCTTCGTGTAATTCGTCTTCTGAAGCCAAGATTGTTCGTCAGACATATTATAAAATCGTAGTGGACTTGGACACCAACTGTGGCTGTAAACCAAGATGCACTACAGTGTTTTACCAATCTAATTTATTCCAGATGACCTCTCGAGCTAGTCAGCCTATTTCTGCAGGTATCTTTAATATGGGTGATGGCTTTGTCTATACTCTAAACGAGTACCAAAGATACAGCTTTATAAAATTCATCTGTGTTGTTGGCAACATTTTAAGCATCAGTCTTGGGCTTTGCATTTTGTCGTCAGTTGAAATGATTCAGGCAGCTTACTTGGCCCTACGTCGTCGTTATTACCATCCAAAACCTAAACCTCAAATTAAACTTGGGATTGCTAAAACTGCAAACCTTGATGCACTTTTGCAGGTGGAAACGTTTTAAATTTGTTCGTTGCCTTAACACACCTTGTGGAATTGGTTCTGCTTAGGTTTAACCCCATATTAATGCTATTATTCTATTGTATAATAATAATAATAATATAATAATAATAATAACCAGGAAACGGAAGGGTTGCCCACTTACACCGCATTGTTTTCTGCTGCTCGTAACAGGGGAATGTTAAAGGATTATGACATCCTCATAGCCACCATGACTGCCTGAAGAATCTAATATAGTCGGTATCTAATCAATTCCCTACGAGTCAGGGTAGTCGGAGAGACAACCAGGCTGCTTCAGCAGCTATGGAATTTATTCTGGACCCTCGGCCCCTACCATGATGGGAGGTTTCCTCTTCCCATTGCTATAAAAATTATTGGTTCTAAATTGCGCCAGATCATACACAAGTGCGTTAGGCTATTTCAGATTACTTACGGCTACGAAAATACGAACTCGCCATTACGTTTATGTTGTGAATTCCGAGTGCTCAGAATGGATTCTGTGCGTAAAACTTTAAAATTAATATTAATATAAATAATATTAATATTTACGAATCCAAAAACACGCCTTTAAACTCATGCCTTAAAACGTAAAACGTATTAATATTCACCTAGTTAGGGATAATTTTAGTTCACGACTATTTTGCACTATTACTTAAGCAAGCATAATGATGTCTGTCATTTGTAATAATGATGTCATAATGATGTCATAATGATGTCTGTCATTTGTCATTTGTCATCTTATGTTCACCCTTGGCTTGAAGTAATTAATACTACAATGAAAAGCATTCTATACCCTTATTACTGTTATTGTGTATTAAATGTAAAACTCGAGAATTGTGTTTGTTCGTGCAGCCTGTTGTCTCTTTTAGCCTTTGTCAATCTGTACACTGTATATGAACGGGAGGCTGTTTAACTGAATATTTAATTCAGTTCCATTCTGCAAACACTGACTTAAATGAGGATCGTTTCCAAATATTGCTTAAACGTCCACTTTATCGAAAACATGTGTTTTGTTTTATTTTGCAACAGGAATAACACGTCTACAATGTAGGAGGAGATCTAGATTTGAGGTTTGTTTAATATCTCTGTAATATGTGGTGCAGTGGCAACCCGGACCACTGCACTATGACTGAGATGGGCACTAATGACTCCATTGTCGACACGCCATTAAGCATCACTCCCCCCCTCCCTACAAAAAGACTTGCCAGTACGTTAAGTATCACTTGTTCGGCTCTGAGGCATTACATGCAGTTAAATGCATTCCATACCTTTATTGGTAGTGAGAAAGGATAGTACTAAATGTAACATTGTCCCATTATACACACAAGTTCTTAAAAAAACTCTTGCTTTGGCAGCCTAGAAATCCGTCTAATACCTAAGAGCATAACTGATTATTACTTGAATATCACAACTTGTCTGCAAACACTGGCTTATGCGAAAATGATGACCTGTTCACTGTTACATAAACGTCTCTTTTATTGGTATGACTCACTCCCTAATGTACCTGAATGCGCTCCATTCAGAGAATTTAAGTATTAAATTCATTTAAATTCATTTAAATTCATTTAATACTTAAATTTTTAGTATTAAATGAAGTAGTATTTAATCAATGACGTAGGTTAAGTGCTGGTTTTACTACCATACAACCAGATTTAGAAAGTTCTGTGCTACAATTGCTGAGTCCAATGATCAACCAGGACGGAAGGACAAATGGGCCCGAGAATTGTTGAATAAATACGGATGCAGACCTAGTTACGTTGCCTCTTAGACTTAAATTTCCGATTGCCTACGAGGGGAATTGAACCCACGACGTTTGAAACCAACAACCGAAGCACTACCACTAAGCCATACTGGCAAGGCCCTTGTCAGTACGGCAAGGCCCCATTTGGCAACGTCAGTATGGCTTAGCGATAGGGTTTTGGCCTTTGGTTTCAAAGGTCATATGTTCAATCCCCGCTCAGGCTGTCTAACATTTAAGTCCAAAAGGTAGGCTAACGTAAATAAGTCAATAACGTAAATAACGTAATGATTTGCAGTGGACGTTATTCCAATTGAAATGGACATTGTTCCAGTGACTATATTTTCTGTAGTAACGTCCACTGCTAGCAGACATTATTCAAAACACATTTAATTTAATTTTATTATCAATGAACATCATTCCACGTCATTTATTATTAATTCACTTTAAAACAAGCTATTTATTATTCCATTTTTTCACCATTGAAAAGCAGCCCAGTGGACGTTATTCCAGTATTTATTGGCGTAGCATAGCCTGTAACGGACATCGAATTGCAAAATGTTGGTTGGTCCGTTGGTTGGTTGCACTTTTGTAGTCTGGGTGGAGCCCAAACCAAAATGCAGATTGCTATGAAATTTGCCACATTGCTAGATAGCCCCAAAAGTATTGCTGATCTCGAACTTTACGTAAATTGGTCAATTGTAATCCACAAAATTACAATATTTCGAATTTACCGATCTAACACTCCCCATTGTAAATTTGGAATCCTGAATAGTTACAGAATTCCGACGAAGCATACACTGTGCTGCTGGTAATCAAGTGCTTTAAAAAACAAGCGGCTAGAGCGACTACCTAGTCGCATCCGGTCTTCTGTACAGTTCTGCCACTACCAATGTTGAGGCGCACACCTCTGTCACGCATTGCAACAGCTATCTCTATTATATAATCTAAAAGCAGTAACCATCAGAACTGCCAGTTAAAAACGTGTTAGCTTTTAAGCTTATTTCAGATTTTAGGCGTATTTGTCAACTTTTAGGCCTAACTCTTACCTGGAGCATTAATTTCGTAAGTAGCAGCTAACGGAGATTTGATTTGTATAGTATGCCTATTCATTTTTGCAACACGGTGCGCCTTCGGGCACACAGTTACAGTGTTAAACGTAACGCGCAACGTAGCCTAATAAATCAGTGGTAGTAGGGAAGTGACGGAAGACACGCTGTTGATGAAACCAGGAGCTATGCTCGTAGCAACTTGACGTTGCCGTGGTAACGTGATTTTAGGCCTAATTTTCCTTTTTTAGGCTTAATTTTTCTAAATACAGTTTTAATTTCGTAAGTAGCAGATAGGCCTAATGGAGAATCTGGTCGACGGTAAGCCGATGCATTAGTGCAACAATGCGACAAGACTATTTTAAACGAAGCTAAAATGCTTTTGTTTTTGCGGATGCAGTGTTATCCTTAGGATATCAATTCGACAATCAAATGTTAATATTTTATTTAATTAGGTCAAAGAAGTCTATTAGGTATAAGGAAGTAACGATGTTTTAATTTGCCATGTTATTTAACTAACTTTTGTCACTGAATCGAACGTTGTAAACAGTGGTCGTCAATTTCTGGTACCGTTGCGAATTTGAAAAAAGCGTTGGATGGACGGGCAAAGTCGTTGCAATAGTCTTCTCAGCCGGTACGGCTGTACAGAAGACTAAAACGCCAAAATAAATCATCGTAGCTTCTTACAGCTAACAATATTTTTTGACATAACTCAAGGAAATAATAAGATTTGATCATAGCACGTTAACCACTAGAGGAAGGCAAGCATGAGGAAAAAAACAGAAGAATTCGTTAACGACTCACATTCGTTTCATGTGAAAAAGAATGCTTGCAGGATTTTAGCCAACATGGCAACCAAAGTTGCTTTGACACTATCAACAGGAATCTCAAATGTTAAACATCAAATCGCCTGCTGCAGGAGGAAACCGCTCATATAAAACAACAGTACACGGCAGACTACGTGTTTATATCACAACACAGAACAATAATTTGGCTTCTTATATTAATTTTAAGATTCCTGGATTGCTATGGGAACTGCATTCTCCATCCCGTGTTTCAAGAATGGATAAGCCCAACCTCGAACGCAATAGGCCTAATTCCTTTACTGTTGTCGCTTACGAAACTAAAACGGGAGATAACAATTAGGCTTTGAAATTATTTAAATGCCTTCTTCACATCCAAGCTAACAGGCCGTCTGACCTAAAATTGTGATAATTCCAATTTAAGAAAAAATTAGCGTTCGCCGTTGTAGTACGTTCCAGAGGTGTGCGCTTCAACATTGTCGTAGGAGGTGGCGCAGGGAGCCGCGGATATTTTGAATATTTTTATTATTGTGAAGTACTATCATTACTGATGATTGTTTAGCTTGAAATTAAATGCTTTATTGTTAATATTTTAAATTTAAGAAAGATACTCTGCAATAAATATAAACAATGTAAGCATTACTGACAGTGGCACGTTCTTTGCCAGCTTAACCATGGCATCTAACATGGTATTTTACTATGGCGGCGATGGTGTAAAGGGGCTGCAAATAATGAAATGGAAACTAAATGTATGAGCAAACGAAAGCATCTTAAAATTATATGGAACGTAGACTACCTAAAATGTAAAAAAAGCTAAAATGTAAAAAACACCAGCAAAGAACTTCTGCTCAAATGTAGCTGAATGAATATTGCTCCCAGCTTTTTAAGGACCATTAGCAAGTATTGCAAAGCCATTATAATGAGAGCAAATACAAATTTATAATAAATTTCTCTCCGGTCTGCCTACAATAGGCCCAAAGCCTGTTTCCTTGTTTTTGTACAGTAAATTTCACTGAATAATGTGAACACTGCCAGCGGTCGTTATTCCAAACGCATTTGTGTAATTTATTGTAGAGTGAACGTTATTCCTGCCAGGTCACTCAAAATTATCCTATTTATTAATAAATATTTTCAGCCCTGAATATCGTTCATTTTGGGGCAGTGGACGTTATTCAGCATTCCCAAATAAATAATAATAAAATTAGGGTTTTTGTGTTTTTGCTACTGACTTATTTCCGATTCGTCAAGATAAAATTAACTACTAGATGCTTTATCATATTATTAGCTCAGATAAACCTAGAAGAAATCAGACTTGCGGTGATTTAATGTTGACGTAAACGATTGGTAAGATAGATGCCATTATGACGTTACCAGGTAGGGTATTCCACACATGTATTGCCTGATTAGGAAAAAAAATATTACGAAGGATTAATGTATGTCATCTAATATTTCGTACAACACCAAATATCGCTTCAGATCATCCTTTATACTTCGGATTTCCAACGACTCTACGTGTAATAATTTTAGCCTTGTATTGTAATACGTAGGATCATGTTGCAAAACCAGGAAGCACTTGTAAATTTTCGCCAATTCTTTCCAGCTTTTCAGTATTACCCCAAAGGCTGCGGACCTTGCTGGGATGGCTAAGATTAAAACTGTCACATTGTTTTATTATGGGCTAGTTTGCTTTGGATTTCACGTTTGTGTTCCTATTCTTACCTATGAGCCTCCTGCATCATTCCAGCCCTTCTGTTATTAAACATGTGATTTCATTACCGACGCTATAACCATGTTCTGTGTATTCTTCTTGTAATAATCATGTTAGCCTTGTTCATAAATTAAACCCTATTCATGTTTTATACATGTAAAAATATTATAATTGTAATGTATTACTCGTGTATTCGTTTATGGTGTAGCGAATTGTTTTGTGACTGGAAAATGTCTGTGATTGCTTTATTGTTGTTGTTCCATAACCAATCTTTCTACTTCGACCATTATGGCAGCCAAGTTAAATAAAAAATGGTAACATCTTGCTTGTATTGACAGCTGGTGTGTATAGCCAGAGTGTTTTCTGTCTGAATCACAAGTGTTGTCAGAATTAAAATCTTAAGTGCAATGAACTTGCTTAATTGAATTCTTTCGTATTGTTTAACGTAATAGTGTGGGTTTCCTGTACAATAACTGTAGTATGTGCAGTTGATAAGTTCTAGATTCTGTGCCCTTTTCTTAAACAATTTTTATTTGAGCGTAAAGGAGAAATACATTGTTCAAAGAAAAATTAGCAATCGATAGGATCATTAAAATTCAACAGGCACCCGTGACTTTATTGAGACGCAGAAATTTGTAATTATCCAGCAGGGTTGGATTTTTGTTGGCAAAAGTGACAAATCCCTTCACTTCCACATTTCAACGTTAGTAAAATAGTGCATGCCTATAAAAATAAATACTCCTATGCAGTACTAACATGCTTTTTAGTCAGGTTAATGGAAAATTCCAACCTCCCGGATAAGGGCCTTGTTCACTTATGTCTTCATGCAGCTGTTGCCATGGGACCCACGCCCTGTGGCCATTACACGTTGTGACGATAAACAGCCCATAAACGTTCTTTCATGTAGTGTAGCAAAATATTAATTAACTTTTCTGCGTTTGGCCAATGTGCACCAACAGCACATTGGCTCACCTCGCCATCGACGAAAACATAATCGTAATGAAATATGAAATCATAATGAAGTTTGAAAATATCGACACTTAACTGAATTCACAAGGACGAATCATAGAAACAAGAGAAAAATGTAGACCTCATGGTTATGTCAGGATGGCCCTCCGCGGCCTCCGTTGCGTCCTGACACTTGCCTACCTCCCCAGCCTTGTCTTTGAATTCGCGGGCAGTTCTCATGGAGTTCAACCCGAAAGCCCATTACATTTTTAGCTTGTGATAAAACTTGTTTCAATTGCTTAAAAATTGAGTCGAGACTTCATTTCAACATCCCATAGGGATGCTATCCATGCAAGAACGAAGATCCCCATAAAATTCTGTCGCCCAAACAAAATGAGAAGTAAAGAATTTGACTTTTTTCAACCACCATTTCTTGAAAGACAATGCAAAGCAGATTTCATTGCCAAGACAGTCGAAAAATACGAAGGTAAGATCGTTTCTGTTTGTTTTGGAGGGACCCTTTAGACCTCAAGAAGAGAAGAATGATCAGTTGTTCCAAGGGAGCAGCCAACACAAGAACGCCGGAAGCAATAGGGCAACCCCCACCTAAAAGAAGTGTATGAACTATGCTGAATCATCATCAAGATTTAATCAGAGGAAATATAAACAATTTCTATCCATATTTCACGATTTTCATAGCTGTAGCAGTACATCTAAAACTAAAGGGCGGTGGCACCAATTTCAGCCAATCACGAGCCACCACAGACTTTCTCATATATGCACAACCAAGCTCCAGGCAACCCAGCTGCCATTTTTTTCTTGGCTGCTTCGAACCGAAAATCACTAATATACAGGATGATGGCGGAACGATCGAATGCACTAAAAAATGACTTTTTGAACATTCCAAACATAAATCCAATAAGTGCCAATGCATTTAGTGACGATAGATATAGGTTATCAGCTACCATTCCAAAGAGTGAGATATAACAGTGTCGAGGCCCGCAGGGCCGCGCCATTGTTGTATTTCTCCGAGGAAAGTGGCTGATAACCTATATATCACCCAATTTCACGATCTCATTCCGACAACAATAGTACAGCACGCACACAACAAAGAATGAATCGTGCTGACGTTCTTTTAGTCAGAAAGGTCGACAGTGTAACAAAGATGTTATTGTTGGCAGTATTCTTATTCCTACCTTAGTGAAAAGTTCTGTGCTCGTGTTTATTGATTGTAACTTGATTCCGACGTACCCCATCACCGTTCATACCACAGAAACTCAATGACGAACATCTCCTTCAGACTACATCTCTTACAATTTTTTTAGAAGTTGTTTGAAGGGGATATTCGGCATTGAGTTTCCAGGGTATGAATGGTGATGGGGCACTTTGGAATCGAGTAACAGTACAGAAATAAAAGCAGAGAACCTTGGTTGGCTAACAGGATATTCGTTCGTTGTGCTATGATGGGTGCTTTTGGAATCTGGAACAGTTATGCTGTAAGACAATAAACGTGTAATTATAGGACAGAGGGCCAAATGGGCTCGATTAGTGATAAATAAACGTATACTCAATGTGTAATAATTTTGGCTTAGGTTTAATTCAAGTTGAAAAGCGCCACATTTAATAAATAAATTAAATAATAATGAAAACCATGACAGACGTTTCTGTCAGAATGGCTAGCATTAGGCTTTGTCACGATTTTTGCGGAGTGGCGGGGGGAGAGGAAGCGTGTAGGAGCGGACAACGGGAGTCTGGTAGGGTGAGAGCTACCTACCAACAAAAGTTTATACTGTTCAGACTGACGAGGTAAACTGAATCTGTTATACATTTTATTCAAGGCTGTGACGTTGTTTGTAATTTTAAATCGTAAATAACCTTTACAGTTTAGTGTAATAATGTTTTCTAGCTATAAGAAAAATAAATAAAACAAAAGCATTTTTTTTCTTGCTTTAGCAAAACTAGCTCTTTACGGTGCTGTTCTTAATTTTAATTGAGGCTGTAATGTCCTTTTTAACATCTGGTGCAAGCATGATGTTCTTTAATTCATAAGCAGGCGTGATATCCGATATCACTCCTCCTTTTGCATCTCAATCCTAAACCATTGTTGCAATGCCGTCGTGTTCTATTGTTAAGGGGGGGGGATTGAGGCTTAATGGCGCGTCGACAACTTGGTCATTAGCGCCAACCTCAGTCACAGTGCAGTGGTCCGGGTTGCCACTGCACCACACATTGTTAAGGGAGGACTCAGATCGTGAAATTGGGTAATAATGCTTTAGATGTTTTAGCGACCGAAGCAGCGCTTCGAAATCCTATTACCAGTGTTAGCGATATAAATTTAAATGCACAGCCGAGCTCCAGTTCTAGAACATTGCTAAGCGGCAGTTTGCTCAAACAGTCACAAGATGTCGCAGGCAGTCGCAGAGATCGACTATCGCTTCCAATTTTTGAAGATGCACACGATCGTTCGTTAGCAAATTTTCAGAGTGTTTTGCAGAATGAAAATAGGAGACCTAATTTAGATATAGAACGGAAAGAATGCCGAATGCACGATGTCATTAAAGAGAAGGAGTTTGACCTTTCTAGAATTATGCATCAAATGGTCTAATAGTCGACAAACAAATCGTAATGCGTTTGTTAGCAGCTCTCAAATCCATCACAAATTCTTAGGAGGCAACGGTGCCAGCAACATGGATTTTCAAGTAACTTTCGGCGGTTTTAGCAGCAACACCCAAGATCAGCAAGACTTGTTAGCGGCAAACAACGGAATTTTGAGCAATTTCAACCAAACAAACGGCATTTTTCATGAAATAAATTCCGGAAATTCCTGAAATAATGCACAAATGTCGCAATCAAGTGGAAATTCGAGCAATTTTCAATATGCAGGTGTAAATTCGAGCAATTTTCAAGATGCAGGTGGGAGTTCGGATTTTTCTACAGCAGCGCAGGGAAACTTTAATCTCTCAACTGGTGGTCAAGTAATTTTGGAAAATTCTGTAGGAACCATTAGGAATCAAGGAATTTCAGCCACTGCAGTCCAGAGTCGGGAAGTTTCAGTTTCTGCAACAGGAAATCCAGCGCTTTTCTCTCATTCTCGTGGAAATTCAGGAATTTTGCCACAGCAGAAGGGAAGTTTGCCACAGCAGAAGGGAATATCTCAACAGCAGCAAGGAATTTCTCAACAGCAGCAAGTAATTTCTCAACAGCAGCAAGGAATTTTTCTCAAAGCCAAGGATCTCTCACTACAGACCACACAACCTCGGTTTCATATGGGAATAATACCTACATTGCTCATAACGTGCAATTTCCAACCCAGGGGAATTTTTTCAGCCAGATGGCGAATGCTTTTGCCTCACTAACTTCAAGCCAGAAATCTTGAACAACAACACGCCGTTGACAGAATGGATTGACGCAATGACTTTCCAGCTCTCAGGTAAGACCTTTCCAGCGGAAGATCTTCACAAAATCATGCAATGCAGCTTTACAGCCAAGTATAAAAACTGGTGGTGTGCTCTAGTCGAAAAGCCAAACACATGGGGCACATTCCGCTAAGCATTGTGCATGACCTTCAAGAAGAAGATGGCGGATGACGAGAGACTTGCCATAATTCATGGAAAATGGCAACAAGAATTCGAGCCACCTGCCGAATTTGTACATAAGCTGTTAAGGTACTTGAGCAAGTTTGAGTCACCCAGACCGCAGGTTGCCATGATACTGAAGCTGACATCAAGAGAACTTCGGACCTCACTCGCAATGTTGGATATCACGTCACCTGCTGAACTTCTGAAGAAAATAGAAAGGCGCTCGAGGTTCATAAGGTTCCCGGAAAAGCGTCAAAACTCCAACAATCAGCAGCGGAACCAAGAAAGAAGAGAGCAGCAGAACTCCAGTGCTCAATCGACCAAGTCGCAGCAGCAGCAACAGCAGTACGGTAACACCGTAAGTCAACGACAGACTCAAGCGAAAACTTCGGACCTCAACCCCCCTCCCCCCCTTCGTACAACCCACCACCATAAAGTGGGCAACAGCAACCACAACAACAGTCAGAGAATCGGAGCGATGACTACAGCGACAAGGACAGAAAAAACCATGTAGACGCTCAAGACCTACAATTCCGAAACCGTGGCACAGCAAGGTCGAATGCGATCGATGCAAGGAGTATGGCCACATGTCCGCCTTTTGCACTCTCCCTCTGAAACCTTCTGGCAACCATGATCAAGAGGATGACTAGACACCGAACACAATGCACGTCGGTCCTCCCAAAAATATGATAACGACCGTCAATGGGACTCGATTCTTCAGTGGTTTGGACTGCTGCATAATTAAGACAAATTGGTATTCTCCGTATCATCCCAGAACCTGAGAAGGACATTGAACCCTACGAAGGAGAACCATCAGTCTACACAGTTTCATTTTTGCTCTGGCGTCCCTCCCGAAGGGTTCCACTCTACCAGCAAGGTACTTACAGGAGTTCCGGCGGCTGAGTTCTCAGTACGCCGGTTATCAGCGCCTGTTTACTGATGGGTCGAAGTCCGACGTTGGCGTGGCGTGTGCTTGTGTGTGTAAGGGTGTAACGGTTGCCCATCGCCTTCCATCAGGCTATTCTGTGTTCTCTGCAGAGCTTTTGGCTCTTGGTTTGGCGGTGGAATGGATCCTTGACCTTCAGGGCACGCATTTCATTGTCTTTAGTGATTCCATGAGTGCCCTGGAGTCCTTGGCGAATTACAATCCTCGGAACCCCTTGACACAACGTGTCCAAGCTTTGCTTTCCCGCTTGCCTGGCCAGCGGAAAACCGTGCTTTTCTGCTGGATCCCGGGCCATGTTGGGATAGCAGGGAATGAACAGCTGATTCTGCTGCGAAAGGGGCCCTTTCTGGCCCTCTCGGTAGGGATCTCAGCCTTGTTCCCTCAGATGCCTTTCCAACTCTGCTTCTGAGGTTACACGCTTTTTGGCAAACCTTGTGGGACAGACAGGACGGTAATAAGTTACGGGCCATTAAAGGCACTGTCGAGGAGTGGCACTCGGCGTGTCGCCGCAGTCGCCGTGAGGAGGTTGTGTTGGCCCGTTTGCGAATTGGTCACACCCGACTTACTCACTGTTTCCTTTTGCGGGGGGTTGACCCTCCTGAATGTTCTTGGTGTCGACGGCCACTTACGGTCCGGCACTTACTTGTTGATTGTCGCCATCTTGATGGTGTTCGTCGTCGGTTCCATCTTCCGCATGACATTGCGCGTCAGTTGGGCGATAAGTCTGTCCTCCTGTCCGGTGTTTTTCAATTTTTGCAGGAGGTACAGATGTATGACAAGATTTAGATTAGGGTTTGAATAACATCTCTGTAATGTGTGGTGCAGTGGCAACCCGGACCACTGCACTGTGACTGAGGTTGGCGCTAATGACCAAGTTGTCGACGCGCCATTAAGCCTCAATTCCCCCCCCCCCTCTACACAGTTGGGACCGTCAGCGAGACTTCAAGAGGACAGATAAACTGCCAATCATCACCCATGGAAGACATCAAGCTGAACTTCGAACATCGGGAGGTATATGTCGCAGGTTCAAGATTTATCTTAGTAACAGATAATGAAGCTCTAAAATGGGTTCGCTCAAACAGAAGTGATGGACGAACGGCAAGATGGGCCATCAGACTCCAACGTATGATTTTGATGTAGTCTATCGCCCAGGCAAACTTAACATCATCGGCGACACGCTATCGAGAAACCCAGCACCAGAGAACTCGGATGACGAAGACATCATCACAAGGCTTCAAGAGAAAGACACGGTGAACGTCAATTCTGCGGAGTATGCCACACTCAAAGACGCAGTTGCGGATCAGAAGAACGCTACATTGCACCACATTCTCTCCAGCTAAGAACAGCCAACTGTTGACTTTCGCGACAGACAAGAACATGATGAGGACCAAGCAGGATACTTAGGGGTGTCAAAGTCAATGCAACACTTGCGCACGGTTGCGCATTGGCCTAAGATGTTCAACGACTGCAAGCAGTATGTCAAGTCATGCCACGTCTGCCAAACTGCGACAGACAGCACAGCTGATGAAGGCAGGAAATATGCAACCAGTCATCCCTGCTTACAAGTTCCAAATTTTGGGCATCGACTATGTTGGTCGACTACCGGAAACAACTCATGGGCTCAAGTATATCCTTTCCATGATGGATTACTTTACCAAATACGTGTGGTTGATCCTAACCAAGAATGCCACAGCCAAGACCGCCACGCGGAAACTATTCTCAGTGTTCATGATGACACACTGCTCACCAGAAGCGATAATTTTGGACAACGGAACAGCCTTTGTCTCCAAGATCTTCAACAACTTGCTGGATATGACCAAGACCAAGCATCATAGGACCACCGCTTATCATCCACAATCCAATGCAACAGAACATGCTCATCGAACCATGAAGGAATGCTTACATGTGTTCCAACAGAACCAAGAAGAGACAAGGGACCTCTACTGCCAACGATTCAGTATGCGACGAACACCGCACCTCATGTAAGCACTGGTGAGACCCCTCACTACTTAATGTATGCTCGGATCCGAGAACTCCGCTGAGTGCAATCAGTCTTCCACAAGCACATGCAAAGATGACATCAGAACAATACGCCGAGTATCTTCAAAACGAATCAGTCAAGGCATATGATCTCACGGCTGCCCACTTGGCGGAAGCGGCCCACGCAACGAAAGTAGGCTATGACAAGTATCACAAGAAAGTCTCCTAGGAGCCAGGTGAACTCGTCAAGATAAGGAACCACGTCCTTTGCGACACAGAGAAAGGAATCGCACGGAAGCTTGAACCAGTTTATAAAGCGCCGTACCGTATTGTCAGAAAAATGAGTCCAGTGGTCTACAAAGTAGCACCGATCACCAATGCTGCAGACATCCAAACCATCAACGTCAGCAATATATGGAGCCATACTGGCACCCGCTAACAATGGGCTGGAGAGGCCCACGGCTGCCTAATCTGGACGGGGAAGATGCAGTCAGGAGCACCGAGGAGAAGATGAACCCACTAGTATTCCCGATGACCAATCGGACTTGCAACCGTCGCAACAGGAGGACGGAGAGACAACACGAGACATCAACAGACTCCGAAGACGACTTCGACCCAGAGGGGAAAACAGCCAATGGGATACCAGGATCGTCCGAAGACGAAGACAATGCCAACGAACCATGACGGTCGACGAGTACGCGCGGAGACGTCCCTAGACGGGCACGAGGCAACCAGCTCACCTGTGAGACTACGTCTGTCTTATCTCCTCTGGCGTAGCCCCATGCCATAGTCTCAACAACGTCGACTGGGAGAAATGGATCACGAGTCAGGAGACGTAAGGAGGAGTCAGGGCCACGGCGAGGGTTGAGAACGAAGCACCATGATGGGAAGAACAACGCTAGGAACGGCAAGGACCGTAGTTTGGAGAGCTACAGGATGTGGTAACCCATGAAACTCGACCACCACGATGGAACCTTTGTGGACCACCTCTTTCAATGACGAACAGGCATCGGACCGGTCGGACGTAAGAATTCAACGATGCTCTGCTAATGTCCACTACCTCATTAATTTTGACCTTCCGCGGAACGTACCTCCACATCCTGTCCTCAGGAAGCACCAGAATCCAGCAAGTCAATGCCAAAGCTCCAACTTCAACTTGTGTCGAGTCCAGAAATGCAACGCCTATGAGGCCAACACCATCCGAAGACTCAGTGCTCCAGTTTCATCTTCTACCAGTGATTTCTCTGTAACCCATGGACTAAGACGGACTTTCGGGCCGTACTCTTCAACTAAATCGCATCTTCGGGGCGTACTCTACTCAGTCACCTTAACCAGTGCCTGAAACCCAGGATGTTCTTAAGAGCATTAGCGAAGTGCAGCATGAAATGCGTAATGGAGGGAGCGTGCAGCGTGCAGCTTTCTTTTGATTCTTTCGATTGACATTCCACTTTGTAATTTCGAATGTTTCGAACATTTATTTGTACTCACTGCGTTTGTAAGTGAATCCACCTTTTCGATCAGTGGCGAAACCTCGAACACTTGGTGGAGAGGGGGGGAGAGCGTCAGGATGGCCCTCCGCGGCCTCCGTTCGTCCTGACACCTGCCTACCTCACCAGCCTCGTTTTCGAATTCGCGGGCAGTTCTCAGGCAGAGTTCAAACCGAAAGCACGATGCGTTTTTGCTTGTGATAAAACTTGTTTCAATTGCTTAAAAATGGACTCGAGACTTCATTTCAACATCCGGTAGGGATGCTATCCGGGCAGGAACGAAGATCCCTATAGTTAGAAATCAGCCCCATGTTGGGATATCAGGTGGGTCAACAATAATTTATTTGTCATAGGAGACCAGGTGACCTGAATATAATCACGATTTTCGAAATCTAAAATATGTCTTCTTTTTTCAAAACAGCAGCTCATGCGTTCACCAAATGGAAGACAACGAATGACTTAAAAAGAGTGGCTCTGGTGCTCCAGTGATTGACAACATATGAGAACCTGAAGAGCCTTGTCATTCCCGAGAACTCTGGTTCCTAAGATTTTTTTGCGATGCCCGAATTATCCTATTGTTATCAGTATTTATATTTATTGGTCGGAAAATGCTGTTAACTGATTTGAAGATAAGCCATAGCATACGAATGGTGGGGTGTTAAGGTTTTTATTCATGAAGTCTGCTCTCACCGTCCTAGACCTATGTTAAAACTTTTTACACCTTAAAGAAATAAATCAGTAGAAATAAATGAAATGGAACATTGGTAACAACAAACCTACACTAACCTTACCAGTTACAGTGACTCAAAAGAAATAGTGAGGAGGGATGACAGTAGACTGCGTATTGTTTTTATATCAGTTAAGTCAGCAAAGTTAGCTGAATTTGATCAAAACCCCAACTTTTTGAACTCGGGATACTTTTAAGAAGAGTGACCGTTGCACGAAAACTGGAAAAAACTGGAAGTGAAAGAAAAACAG
Organism: Lithobius niger; assembly: GCA_023313725.1. NCBI lineage: Eukaryota > Metazoa > Arthropoda > Chilopoda > Lithobiomorpha > Lithobiidae > Lithobius > Lithobius niger. Next base: position 22,634 of record JAHWFP010196521.1, on the reverse strand, counting down.
AAATTCACTGAGCACAGTTGTTATTGGTAGGCTCGTGCTGCATCTGCCTGCTGAGCCATCATGCTTATGCTTATACTTTAATCACAAAATATGCAAAAAGATGTGTGGTACAACTAACTAAATGTTGGCTTGATTAGTGGCTTTTATAGTAGGAAAGCTTACTCTGCTTTGGAGGTTTCTTTTGCTTCTGGTCTGCTTATTGGGGGAGATATTCTATTTACATATTTGTTGCTTGAAATACCAAAAATCTACAAGATGTCAATGTACTGGAGGGGATAGCACCCCTTTCCCCTGTTAGGCCGGGGGGGGCGGCGCAGCCCTTTAACTGTTTGTTGTTTTATTAGTTGGGTTAAAGCGTTCTTTAATGGCTTTTAATAAGTGGGTCACTTGTAAGTCTTATATTTGCTACTAGCTGGTCTTAGCTATGGATGGTCCCCCCTCACTCCGGGTCTTCATGTAGGTTCAATGCGTTCTGCGATCTCCACGGTGTGTCCGACGTCATTGAAAATATTAATTCTTATGTATTAAATACTCTCACAAGCTTGCTTAGCAGGGATAACTAGCAAGGATTTTGGGGACAACTAGTATTTCGGCTGTCGGAGAATTTTGGCTCGAAATTGATATCCACCATTGTTGGGCCTGGTATTTAGGCAAACTCTGCGCTATGCGCCTGTTGTCCGCCAGATGGCTCTACCTTCCGGCGTGCTTGTGTCCTGGTCTAACCGTTTTATGATATATCTTGTCTTATGCTTGAGTGTGTCGAGGAAGAAGCGCTTGTATTGTTCTCGTCTCCATGGAATAAACCGTTGAAATGATCAAGTGTACGAGTGGGAATCCTGTCAAGTGGCGCCCGTCAACCCTGTTTCGTGCTTGGACCGTTTGGTGTAAGTAGAACTTTTGAAAATTTTATTGGAAATTGGACTCTGCCCAATTTGCGTTGTATAACGGTTCCGCCCCGCCGGTTTCTCTTATCACGTTCTGAACAATGGTGTCACCACGTGGTGCGGTGAAAGACATTCTCGGCAATCCTTTGACAGCAGCGCCACGTCATCATGCTTCGTCACATACTAACCCTCATGCAGTTCTTGACACCCAAAACTCTTGATGCCATGGATCGGGTTTTAAGGCTCTTTCAGCGGTTGTTGACAATGATAATACCATGATGTCAGCCGCTACCAAAGTTCTCAATTGGGACGACGATGAGCTGTATTGCGTACTAGCCAATACGTCTTGGGCGGAAAGACGTCGCCTTGCACGTTCAGCAGCACGTTTCAATCTTGCTGTTAGCCACGGCCATGCCAGAGACTTAAAGAATTTAGGCGAAGAAAAAAGGAGCTACCCTTCGCGTTGGATGCGACTTGAATTTTCGCGATTTGCTATACCGTCCCTACAACTGAACTTTCAAAACGCACGGATGGTTTGCAAGTCAATCGCCAATGACTCGTTCAGTTTCCCGATTGCCTCATCAGCACTACACCCCCGGCTGGCAAAAAGAAAGATGGACCGAGTGAAAATGTTGACCATTTGCCCTCAGGCTACGAACCGTTCCATTGACAATGTACCTCAAAAACGTGAGGGATTCTCAGCATCCAACGTCGGCACCCAAACTGAAGCAGATATCGGCTTGATGCCATTTTCGCCACTTACTCCATCGGTTCGACCAAGTGCAAGCTCGATGTTGTTTATTCAGCATCAGGAAGCGGCTTTAGTAGCACTTAGCCTACTATGAATTTGGCTCTTTCCGCGTACTTGGACCGCTTTCACCCAGGCTTGGATATGCTCAGGCTAGAAGCAGCGACAGTCGCCCAGGATGACAGTTACTCCGAAGTTAGCCACCGCCTAGCCATGGATTGTAAATTTTAAGATGGCGTCCTTGCAAGGTGAATGGGTGATATACGCACCTACTATACCATTTTTTTCGTCAATCAGTGAACCAGGAAGCACGCGATCGAGTGGAAGAGGAACTTGTGGAAGCTCCGGCGTCACGTCGGTTGCTCGTGCCGTGTAACTTGCTTGTGACTTCGGCCTGCTGTTTTCGTCTACCTCAGTAGCGCCATTGCCTATGGACCCTCTGGGCTTACGCCGAATAATTTGTTGTACCTGATTGCATATATCTTTGGTACCTGTTTACAATCGCTAATCGTTTTACATATCTATTATGCTGTATTTCGTCCGTACCTGATTCTATAGTACCTGTTGAAGTTGGTTCCGAAATCTAGCCGTGGTATTTTGATGGAAAGTTTTTGGATTGCTGATTACCGTTCCCTATAATTATTTTTTCGGTTGTCTGCTTACTGGCATCTGATATTTAACCAATACATTTAATATCTAACCATTGCTATTTTGATTGCTTGCACTAAAGCAGTGATCAGTAACACCAGTATTATGCATATAACTTTTGCTAGATTGGAGAAAATCATTTACTACTCGCTAGTGTAACGTATATATCTGCTACTATTTTTGAGTAATCATTACTTGCAGTTTGGAGTGTTACCAAAGCAATTTACGTAGATAACTAATCAGCAAATAGGAAAGGAGGACCAGTGCTGTTAAATCGGTTGTAGCATTTTTTCCTTGTTGTTATTGGATATTTGTACAGCCTAGTTACCGAAGTACATTTAAAGATTTTCAACGAGGGGTTTCCTGACAAACCAGACTCACAGATCATAAATAACCAACAACCAATTTTAATTTTCAGCACAAATAGAACATTTGTGTGCCTTGTTCACAATCAAAGTACAAAGATAAAAACGGGACCAGCCCTGTAAAACCTAGCTGGGTGCACAAGGCTAGTCTTTAAGGTAGACTGCTCTCTTCGCTCTTCCACAAGGCTAGTCTTTAAGGTAGACTGCTCTCTTCGCTCTAAACTAACACACGTTTCATTGTCATAACATGGCGGCACCCAGCTAGGTTTTACAGGGCTGGTCCCGTTTTTATCTTTGTACTTTGATTGTGAACAAGGCACACAAATGTTCTATTTGTGCTGAAAATTAAAATTGGTTGTTGGTTATTTATGATCTGTGAGTCTGGTTTGTCAGGAAACCCCTCGTTGAAAATCTTCGTTCACTCACAAACTGGTCGTTTTGTACATTTAAAGGTTTAATATTCACTAATTTTCGGCCTAATGTTAGGGTTTCTTCTGGTTCTCCTGTTGCTCTGCGTATTACTGTATCGATTTGATTCTAGTCGGATTTCTAATCATACTCCTAGTCATATTCTAGGTCATATACCATAGTCATATTCTAAGTCAGTGATTGCTTATGAACCTGCTCGTACCACCGTCCATGTAACTCGGCGTGGAGCAGACGCATACCAAATTTTTGTTGGGATCATATGTCATGTTACTCGTACGTTAATTGTCCGAGGTGTGTCTCGACGGCTGTCGAATTGTGTAAGAATACGCTTGTTGGTTTTGTAAGTATGATTACAAGGAAAATTCTAAGCTGAGCAAAGGTTTACATGATGCGTCTGGTCGATTGTTTGTTGTTACTTTGTTGTAATGATAAGAAACGAGCCTACACCGTAAAAAAATGAGGAAAATGGAGGGAAATTGTTAGCCTACACATATGGCGGATAAAAAAAAGTATAAAGTAGGGGTAAGTTTAACTATAACATGAGAAAATACATGTTAGCCTACAGCGAAAAATGGTGAGATTGCATAGTTTACCTACATGGCATAAGCTGAGAGTTCTACTTCAAATACAAGACATGTCTGCCTCCATATGTTAGCCTATGCGAGTGGACGTGGCGACTTAGCCTATGCACGATTGGAATATGTACACCATTAATTTGTGTAAGTTGGTAATGTTTTTTTTCTGGTGTCCACCCAGAATTTTTGATTTTATGTCAAACGTAGTCGAAATTGTGGCTGTGGGATTCAAATTTTTTGGAAGTTACAATTTTTGTTCTGTGAATAGACGTAGTTTTCAGATCAGGTTTTAATTTCTTACCGATTATTGAAATTTTTATTGCATTAAGTTTTGTGTCTGTCAGCATTCGCTGCCCAGCAATTTTTTTTAAAATTTAAACTCAATTGTGCCGCCACCTGTCTGACAAAACATGAGTTGACTGTGACCATTGGAATTAAATTTTTTTTCTCTTCACACGCTTCCTCCTGGCGACGTTCGCTGGCAATCGACTGGAATTTTTTATGATTGTGGTTTCAATGATTCAGTGTTCATTAAAAACGTAGCCTACGATGTATCCTATATGTGTAATCTTAAGGTGAGCCTCCTTATAGCCAATTTTAGGTGAAATATTTCAAAAATGGGTTTGAGGTGTAATTTTGAAATTAGGGTTTTATATTTCCGTGCCCTCCTGTTTGTCTGGGTAGGATTCTTTTGAGGGAGGGTCATGGGCACGACTGCACGTTTCATTGTTGTTGTTCAGTGGTCGCTGTTGTGTTAGGATTTTTACTGTTAGATTTTAATTTGCAGTCGTGGCAAATCCTCTAAGTTTTCCGCTGATTACTTGTAGCCTATGGTGTTGAATTAAGCATGCTGAACCATGTGTTTTTTTTGGGTTTTGTAACCGTTTAGGCCTGACTTTCATTGTGTGACCATCATTGCTCTGAGTTGCGTGACGGGTGGAGTGTTTGTATGAGCTCTGACTGGGATCATTTGCTTGGGGAATGGTTTGTTGGCTTTACCACTCTTTTGCACTAGTGCGTTACGCCGTGGCAGCAAGGAAGACTGGTGCAAGCTCGGCCTCTTGGGTTGGTGTACTCCAGTTCCAGGCTAGGACAGCTCGGGTCCATCTGACCCAGCACCTCTCTGTTGGTGGGCCTGACTTGTAGACTACAAGGTTTTTGTTGGCTAGATTCTGTAGACAAGTTTTGGTTACAAGGCTCGGCTTGTTTGTGCAGCAAGTGGATGTTTCAAGCTACTTCATGATGCTGTATTTTGGGGAAGAACATTTTTTGGCATTTATGGATTTGGTGTGAACGAAAAATTGTGGATTAGGGGTAATAATTGTCGGATGTCTTAGCAACTTTATTTAACAACTTAATTTTGTGACTTTATTGTGATGTGGATTTTAGCATTGGGAATCACTTTTGTTGGGGAAATTTGAAATCGGGTGCTTCACACGTTAAATTTGTCATACTTTGCACTCTTGTCACATTTCTTCGCTTGCAATATTTGCAGGTGATCCAGTAGATTTAAGATGTACTTAACCACCTTAGTGTCATGTTATCCTGTCTCGTTCAGTAATTGGATGATTGTCTCAGATGATTGTACGGATCGAACTTCTTTTAGATGTGGTTGGCCTCTGAGTCTTACTTGGTGGCCTGGTGGAAAGCGAGTGGACGGGTATGTTGAATTGTTGGGTTAAGGCTTTGGAAGTTGCACGGTTGTCTGATGTTGTAACCTTTGCTGCTCTGGTGCCCTAGAGGACCGAGGTGGGGTCGGGGCTGATCGTCACTTGAGTTGTCACTCCTGTCGCCCTCGGGTTGGACGCCAGAACATCGGAGGGAAGATTGGGTAACTGCAGAAGTTTGGCATGTCTTCTGGAAGGTATACGATTTGTAGTCGAAGGTTTGTTTGGCTAGCTGATTCGATTGCTGGGAGTTCGCACAATGGTTCGATGTATGTGCAACTGTTTGTAAGTCGTGCATTAGTTTCAAGTATGTACAATTGTTTGTGGTTCGTACAACGTTTAAAAGTATGTGCAATTAAATGTAGTTCGTGCAATGGTTGTGGGTAGGTGCAATAGTTTATGCAGACGTTGTAAGTAAGCACAATTGTTAGCAGTTTGTACAAATGTCTTAAGTTAGCGATGGAACTCTGTTTTAGTCTCTTGATCCCTGTCAGTCTTCTCGGAGAGAAGTCATTCAGTGAGGGGGAGCATGTAATGATTCTGCGCTATGCGCCCGTTGTCCACCAGATCACTCCACCTTCCGGCATGCTTGTGTCGCGTGTCTAACCGTTTTATGATATACAGTATGTCTCAGAAGTCCCGTCTACCCAAAATAAACGGCTGTATACAGGATGAGTTGGTAATAACAACGTACTCGTATAGGAAATCACCTGTGGCGAATCCGATGATGGTTCCCAAACTGACCTTGGAGGTCAATTTCAAGGTCATCCAAAATATACCTCCTAAATTATTCAAGATACGGGCATAAAGCAAATTAGAAAATTGTTTGGGATTATAATACAAGGCCAACAAAGAAAACAGAATTGAAATCGTGCCATAAACACGGAAAATATGGGCAAAACAACTTGGACTCTGCAGGGGAGCCAACCATGGGGCAGCGATAAGCCTAGAAAGTGATCAAATACATTTAATACATCTTTGTTTTGTAACAAAGATTATGCATAAAACAATCCATTCAGCAAGCATGGAACGAACTGAACGTGAAAACTTAAGCTTACTAAAAATGGCTATCTAGAAAGTGAACCATAACCAGAACACCCATCCATAGGCAGGAAAATACAGGTACAGTATCAGACATTAAATTTTACCCACCTAAAAAGTTTGCTTTTTTCTAGTGCCCGTTTATGCGGTACTTTCTCCTGTCAAGGAATTGCATTCTTGGTCACTCATTGTTTCGTTTTCGGTGGCAGGCCGACACATGCTTAAGACGGGAAGCTCCTTTCTGTTTCGCGCTGTAAATCAATAAAAAAAAATAAAAAAACAACAATACCAATGCACGCGCCCATATTCATTTTCACTGGCTACTTGTTCTTTGTGATGAACCGTGAATGCAACAACGAAGTAGCATCAGGTCACCAACTTGTTCGAACCAGAAACAATAGTTCGCTGTGCGTGTAAGCTATTGTTGCACCAGAAACAGTTAGGTGATGAAATGCAAACTGCTGCGCCTTTAGAAGTGGGTAAAATTTAATGTCCGATATTGTACATTCTTCACTAATGAATACAAGTTTCCTTCATTACGTTTAGGTGATAAAACAAATACGATAATGCAGAACAAATTTAAATAGATAAAGCAATTTAACAGAAAATATCCACAAAATCCTACTTTGTAGCCATAGCGGTTGATTTATTGTGGTTCTGCAATTAGTTTTGCGGAAAGTAGCTAAGGGGAAAGCCTCAAACCAAAGTGGGTGGCCCTAACGAAGTTGGTAAATAAGGGTCGATGCAAATGAATTTGCTTATACCAATCTATCGCGCATTAGTCCCTGACGGAA
>JAHWFP010196520.1:19644-34653 GCA_023313725.1 Lithobius niger | reverse complement strand
AAACTAATAACCAGAAAAAAAAACATCATCCGTTCATGTGATTTGTTCCTGGGAGTCATTACTTTCCCACACGTAGAATTTCTAGTTGATAACCTACAATACTTGAATGAGCTATACCACGCGCCATGGCTGTTTGCTGTGACGTGCACGTCACGTGACCGGGCTAGTCCAATCAGATGGCCAAACAGCCGTTGTTCTCGTTCGTCATTGGCTAACTCATGGTGACGTCACGACAAACAGCCATTGCGCATGGTATAGACAGACAAACAGGCAGACAGACAAAAACCGAATCAGAAAAAGCGAGTAGATTAGTCAGACTATTGCCAGTAATAACAGGGGCAGATCCAGCTTGGTATGATGGAGCGACCATCTTCTTCTTCTTTATCAAAAAATCCTAATAAAGCCAGCTATTGGTTGAATTTATCTGTGAAGGGTCTTCTAGTTATAATTGAATTTTGCTCCAATAACGTCGTTTTGTGCGTTTATTGCACATCAATTTCTAATTTATTTTGCTGAATGCACACTAAAAAAATGGTAAGTTTTGAGCATTCTGTTTCCAGATTGTCACTACGACGACCTCCAAAAAGTTGTTGCCGATCACTCCTGGTTACTAGAAAATTGCGTAAGTAACTTTTTACACCGTTACGATGAGCAAGTTTGTTAAAGCCTTCTTTTTGGAAAGCGTGGGAGTGGCACGAGCAACTCTGTAGAGCTCAAACTCACAAATTGTTTTGAGTGTAGCTTTTTTTAATGACCTTTCAAAATTTGACATTCTTTTTCACGTAGTTGAGAGTCAAAAACGTCAGAATCTGTCAACCATCAGTTTTACTGATTTACGAACTAAATTCGATTTAACTGAATCGGAAAACATGTTCCACAGTTTTCCGTGATTTAAACCGACTGACCAACAAATTAAAAAAAAAAAGCTCTAAGCTTATTGGCCGACAACTTCTACTCTAACGGGAAAAGGCACATTTTTTATGTTTTGCAGAGCTCGTCATTAAAAAATGTCTGTCCTTTTTTTATTTTGTCTTCAAATTTCCAATGACGTTATTTAATTAAGGAAAAAGTACAATGTATACCCACGTTTCCCAACCAGGGAGGCGGGCCTTCCTTGGGTGGCGCAAAGCCAGTGCAGGATAGGCGCGAAGCTCTCCCTCACCGAACTATAAAAATCAATGGTGAACTTTTTATTTAACAAAAGAAGTTAAATTGTACGAGGATGGCGAAATTATCATTTTTATATGTGCAAATATTTTGGCCAAAATTCGACAGGCATTTTTCTACCTATCTGGCAACAATGCCTTATCGTATGTGGAAAAAAAATACACAGTGTTTTTTTTTTATTGGGGGTGGAGGGGGCATCATTGCATCCTAGTCCCAATGAGGAGGAATACTGCAGAAAAGGTTGGGAACCACTGATGTAGACTACATTGTTTTATTTTTTAAATTTAAGACGTGTCCATTTCTACAAGCAAAAATACATTAGGTGTTGCACGCACATCCCTTAACAATGTCTTGTAACCGACTCTCCACGATTAAGTGCAAATCAAGCTGGATAAAAAATTCACTCAAATTAATTCATTCCAAGTTGGTTAATTCAAATTAATTAATCAATTTGACTCAAATTAGTTCATTTAGCTTGGTTCAATCATTAGTTCAAATAAGTTGAAGACCGTTCCCTTAATTAAACTGACGTATTTTTACAGCAGTCTAATTACAGCAAAGTACAGCAAATGAAACTTAATCATAAATTCATTCAAATTAGCTAATTCAAATTAGTTCATCCAAATTGGCCAACTCAAATGAATTCAAATTAGTTAATTCTCATTAGTTCAAATTATTTCACCTGTACATTGTTTAGTGGTTTAAATCCTAGCAAAAGAGGCGTTTGTACCCTTGGCGTTTGTACCCTGGATGGAATCAAAATGTGAGTCCATAAAGTCAGTTTCTAATATTGTCTTAGTTGGAACTAAGTGTAGTTCATTGAAGAGATAACCAAGGACGTTAAATTTATTGAAATTTGGATTTCAATAAATTTAACGTCTGTATGGGAATAGGGGTGTTTTGTTTTGTGATTTTTATGATTGTTTATGACTGTTTTTTTACGATTTTCATCGTCGAGTTACGAGTCACAAAAACCCCATTTCAAAAGTAGCAATCGGTGAGAAAGCGAGTTCGTGAACAAAGCTTAAAACATGCCGTTTGTAACAGACGTTTCTCAAAAATCAATCTAGAACCAATTTTTCACCATGTCCCACTTTGGCCCACAAAATGAAAATTAAGATTATGAAAGCATTGGGTCATACTTAGTGCGAGCTGTGTGTGGCGTCATGAGGGCTTTTTTTCTCAAAAGTCGAACAATATGTATAACTTTGCCATCCCTAATACTAACTAACTTTAACAAAGACCATGCAACGGCATGGTCTTATCGACCATCTTTACTATGTCCCACTTTGGCACACGAAACGAAAATTAAGATTAAAAAAAGGTATAGGGGCATACTTAGTGCGAGCTGTGTGTGGCGTCATAAGGACTTTTTTCTCAAAAGATTAATATGTATAATTCTGTCACCCCTAATCCAAACCAACTTTAACTTTGACGTCATCCAACACGGCCGCAACACACAAGTAACCGCGTACATAAAACTGAACATAAGTTAGGGTGTTTTGCAAATATGTGCACCTTGCTGTTTTTTGAAAAAAAAAAAACAATTTTTAAAATACTGCTTTTATCAGTGCTAGTGACGTCGTATGTTAGGTTTTTATTTATTTATTTATTCGTATGTTGGTATCTAGGCTGGAAGAATAAAGGGGTAGGGTAAAAAGTAATGGCCTTCGAAACAACACAGAAAACAGTATTACTCACTTCTGGAAGTGGCATTTCAGTTAAGACTGTGTTATTTGCAGCATCAACGTCAGCTGAATAAACTGTAAAGTTTTCAGCCAATATGAACTTTGGTCTCAACTTCATCGTCCTAACTTCCCCACCGTATTCAACATTGAGCACAAGGTAGTCATCCTCAAGGCTGTGTCGGGGACTAAGTTTGACCTCAGCTACCTCCATGCGTAAATCTAGAATATAATTAGAAAGTTATTAGCGTGAACTATTTGTACTTGCAGTGATAAGGGCAATTCCGATTCTGTGATATAGCTAATTCCGTTATACAGACGTCATTAGCCAGTAAAGAAAAACCGTTAAACATTAAAAACATTTGGGGTCAGTTTAAGGTGACAGCTTTAATTATGCCGGTGCTTGCCAAGCACAACTGGGCCTCGGGGAACAAGAAAATTGTAGTGTACGTTGCCATCCCACCCTCGTCGCCATAGTAAAGAATAGGTCTGGTGGCCGATTGTAGCCTACTTTAGACTAAGAACTAGCCAACATGACTGCCAAAGGAAGAAACATTTATTCATCGTTAACATTCGTTTAAACACATGGCAATGTATTCAGCTGATAGAACAGCTATTAGATAAACCATTACAAGGGGTGTTTGCACCCACGAAGCAGCCGTGGATGACGTCACAAGGTACGCGTTATTGCATGACGTGGTGGGAGGTCAACATACACTACATCAATTACCTACAATAAATACGTCATGCTTTATGCTTGAACGACATGTGCTGGTTTTAATGCAATCTCAAGACTTGAGTGGATTGTGAGTCATCAACACCAACTTACGGCTATGTGTTGATGTTCGGACGCAACAATGAAGCCATGGCTCAAGATGCAAGTCCTTAATCATGGCCAGTGAACTATCCGGCCGGACCTACGTCAAATTAGATGGGGTAGACAAAATGGACGCCACGAATGGGCCATTTCTTGAGGTCTGTCCGGGAATTGGTAAATTGCATCGGTGAATTTTTGTACGAAGAGTCCCGCCATATCTACTGCCAAATAGCGGCAACTGACAAAATGCTTAGTAATTCACTAACTTAATCCCACTAATCACCGGAAAATAGCTTACATGTACAAATAAATAAATTTTCGCATTTTTGCCACAAAGCTATTAAATTTCTCGACTGCCCATTGCTCTTCAGTAAATGGCGACATATTTGTTTATCCTGCAGAAAGGGTTTCAAGGAAGGCGGTATTTTGTATGGAGGGTGTCGCTTTCGGTTGATAATATGTGGCAACAGACAAATCAATCGTATCATAGGTGCTTTCGGCGGCCATATTGCCAACCCAGTCTCGTATGCTATTTTTCATCCAAGATCCGTCCATCCACGACTCGAACCACATGAGTTTGCTATGAGAAATATAACCAACGCAATCTCTTCAGTTCTCACAACAATATCTCGTGACCGCGCCACTCGTTATTGATGACAGAACTCATTCGACGTCGTTGGTTATCCTACGCTCACTTTGTCACGGTTTATTTTATTCGAGCCTTATCTATATCCACTTGGTGATCTCAACAGAGCATGAGCAACAAACTCTAACTGGAAACCATCATTTAACCAAATCAGGATATTTGTACGCCCATTTTAATATTGTAGTCTATGTATTAAAATAAAAATATGATCATTGCATAGAATCATTGTGAGTTAGAGCCTTCTTAGTATCAGTTAGACAACGGCATTCGGTAACAACGTGGTGCCCCAGAAACGTCCGCATAGAGTGATTGTTGTCGCCTACTTAAAAACAATTCAACACCTACGAAATAAATACACCTTTTCGTCGTGAGGCTGCCAATTTCGAGAGTTGTAAAGTTGTCTGTTTTCAGCAGAAACACGATTGTTTTTTTTCCCTCCTGTCTTCTTTTCTCCCACAACTGTGTTTTACTGAATTCTAAAAAAAACCGTGTCACTGAGATAGTCAGCATTCATAATGCAAGCAAGCCCCTGCTGAAAATTAATCTCCGTGCTTGTTTCCGCCAACTTTGAAACAATTCGTGTGTGGTATCTTTAACAACAAAAGGGACCACATTAGCGTTATAACTGTTGCAATTCTAATTTTTGTTCATTTACCGAGTAACAACAGTTGTACTCGCTGTGATTGTTGCTGCTTACTTGGAAACAATTCAGCTCAGCTCTGCAAGCCTGCATCTACGAAAAAAATAAGCCATTCTATCACTAATAGCTGCCAATTTCGAGGCCTACTGGCCTCGAAATTAACAACGTAGCTTAGTTTGGGTTAAAACTATACGCAATTAGCTGAAACATGGGTTCTTTAATTTCACCCATCAGTAATCAACTGTTAAGAAGAATTGTTAGGCGTGTGTACAAAGAATTCCATTCTTTGTACACATTTCACATGTGTACAAAGAATGGAAATACCAGCTTGTTGCAGATGATGATGATCCTTGAGCGCTTACGGTATTAATATAGTAGATGCGTGACTTAAGGAGTTTCAGTGACATTATTTGCTAGTTTCAATGGAGATACAATCTGAACCAGTAAACTGATTATTAAAAGCATAACAATATATACAGAAAATTTTGAAATTCATACAAGTGCCCATAATATTTGATTATAACTGATTTATTAATAAACTGATGGATTAATTTTAGGAATATAATCTGATTAAATATCCCTCCATGCTCCTCAATAACTGCCGGCGATGAGTTATTGATCTTTTCAGATCACTTAGGATTTTGCTCTCTTAAACTCGTTTCTGCTTTTGTGTTGGCAAAAAAAAAAAAAGCTCCCGCAAAAAAAGATCTTAATAATTAGCCAACACAAGCATTTACGAGTTTAACGGGAAACATTCGTGCTACAAAATATTATCGATAACTTCCCCTGCACTCGGGATATTACCTATGATATTACGATCACACATTACCAAAGTTCCTAGTGGTAATAATGTTATACCTATAAAATTAGTGTGAAATACTTAATAGAATATGCACACAAAATTAAAGAAAATTTTTCTTCCACTCATTTTTTTTTTGTCATGGGGATTTAAATAAAACCAACAGACATCGCTATGTTCGTACCCATTTAAAATTAGCGTCGCAGCAAATGCAATTATCCCAATGAGTATTAGGAAACGTCAGAAAAACTGTAAAGGCCAGGAATTGACTTTACGCGCTAAAAATTTAATAGTTAATTTTAATATGCCTAGTTTTATTATTGAGATGTTTAAATGAATGAAGCGTGATTTGGTTCAGATGGAAAATAAAATTCTCTCCCCGAATGAGTCGTGCTTTACGAAAGGAATCATTTTGACATGTTGGTACTCAAAATGTTGCCAGTAAACTCGGGGAAAATTAAAGACAAATTAAGTTACAGCAAGAAGATACACAAACATGCCTCATAAAATTGATTCGGGAAGGGAGTTTCATGTTAGGACGATAACATTATCGCTTCCTTAACAGCACTAAGGCTGTTTGTTCTGCCTCCAGCCTGTACTCAAAACATTTAGAATCAATTACTGGGATGTAAAAAAATAAACATTGAGAAGAAAACATTGAAACTTACATCGGCATTTTGTACCCGTTCTGGCACCATCAGGACAAATGCATTTGTAACCCTCCGTTGATGAAAAGTTGTCTACGCATTTTCCAGGAAAACAAGCAATCTTCTTTTCTGCTTTGCATAAAGCTGTAAATATTCCTTGGAAAATAATTATTTTGTAGATATGGATATGTGTTACTTATTTCGCACAGTTCTATTTAGTCACTACAATTTATTGTTATTGTTCTAACGAGTTATATTGTATTAGGGTGACAGTGAAATTTCTTTTTGAATTTCCATGGTCCCACCCGCTATTTATGTTCCTTTATCAAAAAAAAAGCACACGCATAATATTTCATCAATATTCATTAATATTTAATGGCTGCACAGCACAAATGAAGTTTTAATTAATTATGCTATTTGTCATACAAGGTACACTTTGAGAAATTAGCAATTGACCAGAGCATTAGTGCTTGAAAACATCTGCAGCAAATAATAGAACACTTATTGAGTTTGGAATATTTTTACGATGCTTCTACGCTAATAGAAGGATACTGCTTTTGTTCTTCTTGGTTTGTCAGAACTAAATTGGATGACTGAATCAGCACTATGTTCATCATTCAGTAGCAACATTCACAACCTTCAGTTTCTTGATTGTCTTTTGAGCTTCAACAAAACCGTTACGGTATTCTGGGGCATTCAGGAAAACATTTTGTAGGTATATTCAGAGCAACAAACAGCGTCTTGGCATTTACTGACATCAAATCAGATAGATCCATGTTTGTTGCTTGAAAACATCCGCAGCATTTGAGTTTGGAAAACTTAGATGATGCTTCTACACTACTGGAAAAGATACTGCTTTTGTTCTTGTTGGTTTGTCAGAACTGAATTGAATGACGGAGTCAGCACTACGCTACATTCAGCAGCAACATTCACAACCTTCAGTTCTTTGATTGTCTTTTGAGCTTCAACAAAACCTTTGTTGGTTTCACAAGTTCGGTGATATTCAGGAAAAGATTATGTAGGTATATGCAAAGTAACAAACAACGTCTTGGCTTTTTCTGAAACGAAATCAGACAGATCCTTGTTTGATGTAAGGTTTGCATTAACTTTAATCCTCCTTGGATGATTATCCTTTCCTTCTTTATCTAAGAAGGCTACCGTCTTCCTCATAATTTCCAATAAAATTTCGTTATCAAAAAGCCAAATCAACCGTTTGTTCATTCAGATACAACAAGTTACCGGAGAAGCTCTTGATTACTGCGGCAGCAGCGGTTTTGTTGGTTTGTTTGTAACCCTTAAGCGGTTTTATGAGATACAGGTTGTTCTGAGGAGCTGACACAGCAGTCGGTGAAGTGTATTTAGTTAGCTTGAACACTGTGAATGGAAGATGTAGATTTTGATGCTGCAAATAAGCTTAGCCACCCATTTAACTCTGTGTAGGGCTCCTGGTTCATGTATTTTTATTCTTTTTTCAGGTTAAACCATCACCACCGAGGAAGAGAAACTGATTGCAGTAACTCTTTGTAATCATCCCTAGGTTGGAACACAGTAAGTTGACGATGGATGAATACAGTCAGTTTGTTTATTGGCTGTAGTTGTACACTGTACAGCAACACAATCTTCCTTCATTCCAGGCTCATAAAAGATCACAGTAAAAGACCAATGTTGGCACGGGAGTAACGAGCTCTTGCGAGCGAAGTATAAGTTCGATTATAGCTGACCTTTTCTCCCAAAAGTTGAACCAGCAAAAATACAGCGTGGTCCAACAGCCAAAAAACGCAACAGCCAAAATTTTCTAAGTCCAAACATTTTTCTAAGTATTTGAAACGGGGTTTTTGAAAAAAAGTGTAAATAGGGGACCACTTTTCTGGATCCAAAATTCAATCCTGATTGCGAAAAAGTGGGTCCTATTATTCGAAGTTTTTGAAAAAAAACTTAGAAAATTGTCAACTTTCGTTCATGATGCACTATGCTGACTGCCTCAAAAAAATGCACAAAATAGAACCCGAATTTAAAAATCGTACATGCGAATCTGAGTCGAATGAAGTGGTTCCCACGTTCACCCTTTTTCAGGCCCTAAACGTTTAGCTAAATTAGCTGCTTAAGCGTTCGTGGAAATTGAACAACGTGGTTGGCTGACGTTTTGCTAGACCGTTCACAGTGTGTCATCATCATTGTGACACGTACTCTGATTTTAAAACAGTGATAAGTGGTGTACCGTAGGACATCATCTTAGGGCCAATGCTGTTTATTATGTTCTTAAATGATGTAACAGTGAATGATAAGCATAATACATTTGCTGATGATGTCGAGTTGCATATTCAGGTTGTTGGTGTTGAAACTCATTATGGCCTGATTTCAGAAACTGCTAAACTTTTAAAGTGGTCTTCTTTGTCGCAATAACCTATTGATCCGAAAAAAAGTAGCCGTTTTCCAATTGGAAATCATAATTTTGATTGTATTTTCTTCTACCAGGTTGTGCGTCACCCGGCACCAAGGTTATGAAAAATCTCGGTGTTTGGTTATTCTGATATAAAATTTGGGAATAACTGTGACAACATAACTGAAACTGCTGTTGAAAGGATAGCTGGATTAAAAAAACTTTTTACATCAGTTTATGTTGACATGCTGCTCTGGTCACTGGATGTTTAAGTTAGGCTGATCCTTAAGTAGGCAAGTCCTATCCAGACTCCACACTTGATCAGTGATATTAATCATGTCGAGTCTGTTCAATGGTACTTTACTAAGTCTCTACATGGATTAAGGTGTAGCTTGTATACAGAGAAACTTAAGGTTACTAACCGAGAATGAGTTGCGCTATCTTAAAGCAGATATAAATTTAACCTTTTCACTATTGCACTTTGATTACTCAAAGTTTTTCGAACTTCAGGTCGATAATCATACTCAGGGTAATACTGAGAGAAGAAAACATGTCTTATTCAAAATAATAATAATAATAAACAATTTACGACAATTGTGTGGAAAGCTACCGGAAGGGTTGTGAGACGCTAACAGCCCAACACCGGTCCAGAGTAGTGGGGCAAAAAAACTTCTTGGAGCGTGCGCGCACTGAAGATACAACCCTAATTTGGTCTCCTAATAAATGTCTGAAGATCCAGTTAACATTCTACGAAAACCTCATCTGTACTCATACCAACTGTCTCAGAACAACACACACCGCAAAGAAATACTTCCTGTAGTCCCAATGGAAACCGTGAACTGCCAACTTCCAAGGATGACCCCTGGTGTGATGGTTCCGTGGCACAGGGTAAAAAAAAAAGGCACGTCCACAGATATAAGTCTCAGCAGAATCTTATACGTCAAGATAAGGTCAAACCTGAGTCTGCGTAATTGAAGCAATTCAAGACCAGCTTTAGAAAGGCGCTTAATTTGGTTTAGCTCGCGGAAGCTAGGGAGCCCCCTGACAAACCTCTTCTGGACAGATTCCGTAAAATCAATATCCCTCACAAGACATGGCGACCAAACAGGCGTCGCATACTCAAGCAGGGGGCCAACAAAAACTTTGAAAGCCCAATTTTTTTTTAGAAACGACTACGGTAAAAATGCTCTAGCTAATCTATTGCAGTGACCTTCAATAATTTACATGAATGTATAACGAATTGCGAGTCGCACAGTACAGTAAATAAATTGAAGGGTCCGTTAAATCTTAATGAGAACTAAAATGGAATGTAAACTTTACCTATTGTAAACAACCCAAAGAAGTAAATAAAATGGTACGGGAACCACACAATGTCGTATTATTGGCAATTGAGCTTTTCATGGTTAAGAATCAATGCAAACTTGTAATACAAACTGACATAATTTTTCATCTGTAAAATATTTTTTTTTATTTGTATTGTATAATAAAATTATCATTTAAAAAAATATATTGTTATTATTATTATAGTTCTCTTTAATTCACAGTCCAGGAGCCTGCAGCTTGGTGGTGCCGTAATCACAATCCACCCAAAACCAAAACTGGTAGAAAAACCCGCCAAGTTCCAAAAACGATCGGCCTTTGAAGGTAGTGATATCATTCAACCAGGGAAAGGCCGCCTAGGTCAATCCTATTAGGCAAGTTAATCGCACCGACTAATAGTTCGAAAGTTAAATTAAAACTTGAAGATTGCTACTCCCTGTAGCAATCTTCAAGTTTTCATTTAACATCCAAAGTATTATTGGGTGCGATTAACTTGGCTAATAGGATTGACCTTGGTGGCCTTTCCCTGGTTTTTTTGATATCACTACCTTCAAAGGCCGTTCGTTTTTGGAAGCTTGGCGGGTTTTTCTACCAGTTTGGGTTTTGGGTGGATATCACAACTTTCATAGGACTGTGAACGTACATAAGCTGGTAACACCGTCTTATCTTCATGTGTACCTTTTTTATAGAGGAATTTCATTTCTATAAATTTTCACATTTATAATCTTCAATCCCATTTTTGCACACACTAGCTAACAATCGCTGATTTCATTCGCTTCGCTCACTCAATCAATGCATCCCCTTCAGTTGTTTTGTTTCACAACACCAAAACCAAAACCCAAAGAAAAACCCGCCAAGTTTCCAAAAACGGTCGGCCTTTGAAGGCCTTTGAAATATCATTCCACCAGGGAACGGCCGCCAAGGCCTCACAATGCATTTACCCCCAGTAGTCTTTTGTTTTTAATCAACTGAAGACATATTTTAACATCTGGATAGGCTCTGTACCAATGTAACACATGATATTTTTTCTATTCATTCCCTTCAGTGTAGCCAAGCCAGCATGAAATGTCAAATTTCAACCAATACATTAGAAAACTTAGCCCTGCCACCAACTATGCCCAAATATAAGCAGGCAAACACAATGGGAGCCTCCAAGTCGCCGTGCGGGCAAACTAATTAGATTGGTCCAAAATAAACTACTTACATTCACGACAGCTTTCAGGTTTTGTGACCCGGACATAATTTCCAGAACATTGACATTTGAAGTGAGTGGTCGTGTATTCATAATAAACGACAAGCTTATTTCCCGTATCAACTTTACAGGCCAGTTTCATATTTTCCAAATCTGAAACATACGAAGGAAAATACGTTAAAATGTGATAAAAGCGTTACTGCTTAGCGCATTTTAAGTTAAGAGAAGGCCACACTCGGTTACAGACATCTGCGCCAGTGGATAACATCTAGGACTGTGCGAGTATAATAATTTTAATTCCAGTCGAGCCGAGCCGAGCCGAGTTTGCAACGGAAGAATCCAGTATCGAGCCGAGTATGAGTATTTGGTGAACACACGTATTTCGCAAGTGTCTTTTCTATTTGTTGATGTGATAATAACTAAGATGTTGCTTAAAGGACTGTGCGGGCCAATGTCTACAACTAGTTTTCCAGTTTTTTAGGATATAACTTTAAAATGGTTTGAGCTAGTGGATTTTAATTTGAACCACTGGAAAGCTGTCGCCGCGACAATGAATTTGGTATATTTGAACGTCAAAATCGGTCCAAAATTGGCAAAGTTATCGCATTTTTACTAAATTCGAGTTTGGTTGGGATAAATCCAGTCGAGTTTGAGCAGACAGAAAAATCGAAATTGAAACTCGAAACTTTTGAGGCTCGCACACCCCTAATAGCGCCCAACTATAATATAAATGTACAAAAGAGATAAACCCAGATATATGCACACCCAGTTAAACGCCACTTTTCCACAAAAATGAGTTAATTGCAGTATTAAGATCAGTTTTAATTGCCCAAGCGTGGATACATGTATGTCATGAGAACTGCTGAAAAGTACATGAAGACAGCAACAAATTATTTTTCGACCATGGTGAATTTGCGATTTGGGAGTATGAGGTAAGCTCTGCTTTCCTGCGGCAATCTCCACTGATCTCAGCAAACCATCGTCAAGATACAAAATCGAAAATTTCAAGTCAGTCACTACAGGAAAGCTGAGTGAAAACCAGACATTAAAAAAAATATTTAAAAAAGAACTATAATGTGACACCATCACAACATAGACGAAGCCATGAGTTACAGCAAATCAAAATGGAAGACGCCAAGGGGGAAAGTCAGCCATTCATTGTGGAGCCAGGACGAGCATCAAAGAAGCAGGTTGCAGTGGACTATAAAGGAGGGCCATGCTCCTTCTGTTGGGAGTATGTTGTAAACTGAAAAAATTATATGAATACACATTCTCTTGAAAATAAGTTGTAAGTGTAAGATGGTTATGCACTTTTGGTTCACGAGATGGTGCAAGAGGTTTCTAAATTCATTATGGGTTTATTGTAAGGGTTTGGTTTATGTCAGGGCTGTTGGCTGTATATAGGGAAGTGTTGGACAAGGGAATTAATTGTGCTGTGTGGCCTGACATTCCCTTAACGGACAACAGTGAGGTGGCACAACCATTCGGTTGTAGAGTTGGACCAAGTGCAGCACAGAACTCCTCCTATGGTGCTGCCTTTTATTACATTAGATAGAAAACACATGACTAACCGTGGTAGTAAAGCCACCTGTGTGGCCATTAAAGGAAGTAGTGGATACCCACGCTACACTACCCTCCCTAAAAAGAAAAGATAAACTGTGCTCTTCAATTTCTTAAAGAGCACAGCTTAACACAGGCTGTGTGCAGGTTATAATCCACTTTATGCACGACGTATTAGCATGATATTATTTCCCCCCCCCACAGTATTTACTCTAATCAACCACAGTTATTAATTCCACAACTAATTCACACAAATTTCATGTAGACCATCACTTTTTTCAACAAAATACCACAAGTCACCCATTATGCTCATAATTGTAGCACGCACTCAGTACTTTTTTCTGCTACTTCTAAAATACGTGGCATAAACTGCTTCTCCAATTTCGAAATATTGCTGAATATGTAAAGTAGATTTCATTTGTTATCTTTGCTGTGCTTCAACTCGAATTTCCATGCTTGTTACTTGTTAGAAGTAAGCTTAAGGAAGTATGCACGTTTTGGCCCAAAAATAATTTCAACGAGCAATGCCGGTTGATGTTTGCGGAATTATTTGGCTTACATTAGGAAATTTAAGATTGTAATATCGGTTGACAGTACAGAAGTATGGATTGCATTCAGTGAATGCTTTAGTCATTTTACCAGGATAAAATAGAATGTCATATTCCCATAAATAATGCTGGATTTTGTGCGAAACAAAATTTGGTCCATTCGCTTCGCTCACTCAATCAGTGCATCTCCTTCAGTCGTTTTGTTTATCCCTGCACCTTCCCCTTAATTTTTCAAGATTTCGTTCACATTTAGTCTTGAAGAAACCCCCCCTAACGTCGCTGTTACTAAAACAGCAGAACGCGAAGCATTTTTTGGGGGTAAAACCCATTAGCTCGTGTATGCTCGTATTGTTGCGTAACATCATCTAACGTGCAACCCTTTATTCTTACGCAATCCACGGCCACGTTAATGTTTCTTTATTTTGTCCTTTGTTTTAGTATATGACCGTTTAAATTACGGGCCTTAGGGCCTTAGGGCTTCGGGCAGATGACCAGGAGTGGTTAACGCTCGTTAAACCCTTTAAACCCTTTAACGTTTAAATTACAGTTCACAATCCAACTGCACAAGAGGTTGAGTTGGGTAAAAAAACCCACTAAAATCCTTGCATAAATTTTGAAAGGTTACCGTTCTGCAGGGAACGCTTAAAGATTTCAAGGTTTTGAGAACACACAACCTGGCTGTTCCAGGGATTTACCACCCGGTTTGCAAAGAAACACTTGCGGCAGTTTCTATTTGTGCCGTTTCTGGCAAGTTTCAAAGAGTGACTGTGAGTTCTTTACCCTGATCGTACCTCAAAGAAAAAGGAATAGTCGAAATCTACGAGGCTGTGCAATCGTAATTCAAGATATTCGAGATTTAATAGACAAAGTCACTCCAAGTAAGTTTTATTTCGGAGACCATTAAGGTTTTTTGGTGAAAAAATGCTGTACCGATTCCAATTACGTGTGTTTCAGGTATCCCCTATGAAGCTTGGTTGGTTAAAAAATATTAAAAAGTGATGAAGATACTGGACCTACATGAACCAAACCTCTCAAAAACTGCAATTTTATTCCAAATCCCAAACACTCGAACCAGAAATCATCTTGAAACCATCTGCATTTCACTCTGTTCTCCACCCGTTCATAATCACATTTTACCCTTTGCACCAAAATATCAAGAATATTTCAAATGACTTCAAAAATTTAATTTCGCCACAAGAGTGTCCTTAGTACCAGCATATAAATTGTGGACCGCCCGACTTTCCCCACTTAGGCTTATGCCAGGAAACTGGTCACACACCTTTGTCCCTCTGCTTTTATGTGCTATGGCTGTGTCCCAGTTCCGTCTGGGCTCTCCCATATTTTTTTTCAAAATTTTAGATTTTTAAATGTACTCTAGACTTGACTCCAGACTTCCCCCAAGCTTGATTTGTGTTTACATGTTTCTTTAGTTAAGGGTCCCTCTTGAAAATGAATCAGAAGTGATTCGAAACGTCGAGGCTAACGTTCTCACTCAGCACCTTGCTGGCTCCTTCTGTACATTATGAAGATATTAGGCATCATAATTTCGCTGTAACAGGAGAGACTAGGCTGAAACCTTACAACAATTGCCACCATAGTCACTAACAC
>JAHWFP010196520.1:3230-19244 GCA_023313725.1 Lithobius niger | reverse complement strand
AAAAAAAAGTAATAGCATTGATGTAGTCATCCCTCCGCATAAAACCTCCTAGTTTTTATGTTTAAAAATAAATCACAAAGACTAGAACGATCTACAAGAAGGGATGGAGATTAACAAACTCATAAAATGGAAAAAAAGCAGACGCAATTTAATATTGGCGAACAATACAGTTATGGTGTTGTAATAGCATAATAACGGTAAATGGATCCTTGCAAAGTTGGTTGTTAAGAACTACACCCTTAAATATTAATTACGTGGTTGTTGTTATATATAGTATTACGCTATTACGATTCCATTATAATTCCATTAAACTTCCATCAAAACTACTTTTAATTATAATTCCACCATAATTATAATTCCAATGAAAATTCCATGAAAAGTCAGATGGTGTCGGTTAATATTAATACAGATGCAGTTCCTTTGCCGTTGCTTTATGGAGTTATAGGGCACGTTAGTTTTAGGGCACGTTTACTCCATGACTCGCCTTTGCATTCTCATGGCTACAATTTATTCGTCATGGCAACGGTGTCGTTGCCATGGTAACGACGTTTCCTGGATTAGCTAAATCCGACATCGTTTGAGCAAATACTTGCGGTCTTATAATTCGTCACAGTAACATAAAGACTTCCTCTTGACGAAACAATTTTCCCAATCGCTTCTAAACTCAATTATGGTCTCGTTTCGTTGCGAGTTGGCAGAGCTAAAACCGCCGCCATATTGGAATTTCAGATAATGTCTAGCTTCTAGCTGCGAGAACGCAAAGGCAAGTCGTTGCGTAACCGCGCCATTATGTCAGGCAGCTAGAGCCGGGAAGTTGAGATCAAAGGCTAAAAGTGCACTTGCGTAACGATTTTGACAGGGCCTATGACAACGCCAACAAGTTTGCGTCTGTAGCCTATTGAATAAAACCAAATCATTTACAATGTTGCATTTTTTTCGTTAGTTTTTCAGCGCCTGTTCACTTGTATTGGATTTAAATTCTTGTGCTAAATCGGTTTTTAAGGAGTTTTCAAATGAGTAATTTTTGTTTTGTTGCTCAAAGAAAAAAGAAAAACATACCTCAAAGAACTATCCACCTACCTGGTGAAATTCGGGCAAAGCAAGCGATCTCACCCAACAAAACGGCTTTTCCATGCCTCTCTACAAACAGCACTCAGTGGTGGTGCAAAAAAAATCACACACTAAGGGAAATGAGATAATTCAGAATTTGCTGTCCTTTGATGCCCTGGGTTAAAAAGGCTGCGTAAAAGCGGCCGCACTCGTGAACCCGTATTGCGTTAAAAATTGTTTCCCAGTGAAACTATCGACCCTATACCTGTTGAAATTCGGGCAAGGAAACTGATCTAACATAACAAAACGGATTTTCTACGTTTTTCTACAAACACTAGTGTTGCAAAAATAGTCAAATTAAGGGAAAATGAGTTAATTCAGACAGAGCTATCCTGGGATACATGCACCGAGGAAAATCGGCTGCTCTCGTGCATCCTATTGCATTAAAATTTGTTTCAGAGTGAAACTATCGACCAGGTCTGGTGAAATTCGGGCAAGGAAACTGATCTCACGTAAGAAAACGCCTTTTCTATGCCTCTCTCCAAACAGCACTGGCGGTGCAAAAAGAATCAAATTAAGGGAAATGAGTTAATTCAGACGTTACTGTCCTTTGAAGCCCTGGTATAAAAGGACTGATTAAACCAGCCGTACTCTTGAACCTATATATTGCGTTAAAAATTGTTCCCCAATGAAGCTATCGGCCCTACCTGTTGAAATTCGGGCAAGGAAACTGATCTAACATAACAAAACGGTTTTTCTACACTTTTTCTGCAAAACAGCACTGGTGTTGGAAAAATAGTCAAATTAAGGGAAAATGAGTTAATTCAGACAGTGCTGTCCTGGGATGCCCTGGGATACAAGGACTGAGTAAAATCGGCTGCTCTGTTGCATCCTATTGCCTTAAAAATTGGTCCAAAGTATCGACCCTGCCCAGTGAAATTCGGCTTAGGAAACTGATCTCACTAACAGAACGGCTTTTCTATCCTTTTCTAGAAACAGCACTGGTGGTGCAAAATAACTCTAAGTATAAATTAAGTGTTAATGGTACATCACCTTCGTATGTGATCTAAGGTCATAACAATATTGAATTTACACTTGCAATAAGTAAGTGATTTTTATTATTCATACGTGCTGTCCTGGGATACCCTGGGATACAAAAGGCACCAAGTGATATCGTGGGAGCCAACAACACCAGTATAAATATGACCAGGCTCTGCAAACTATCTGCTGATTTAGACCAATTCGTAATAATGATAATGCTTCCTTTTCACTTTTCCTCAAAGGATGTGGGTGGGACATAATGGCTTTTTTTCTAAATAACCATTTCAGTTGCACTAAAATAACCTTGAAAAGGCACATGCCTACCTAGGAGGCTATTATATCCTTATTACCATGATTTTAGGTGTTGTACTTTGACCTGTAGAGAAGACAGACGAAAGGTACATCCCCAGAACAACAACAAGAAGCAGAAGAAGAACAAGAAGTGGTTTGTTTGGCCCCTCTCTGTATCTCGGATATGGCTGCACCGAATTTCAAAATTTTCTGGACTGTAGACAAGCCTTTACTAGTCGAGGCTCTCCAAAATTTGGCTTTAAATTTTGTATTTTTGACGGCGTTATGAGCTCTCAAAGTTGAGAGTTTAACACTGAGACTCTAGGCTGACCCTTACTAACACTGGCTATCGTCAGTGTCAAGACGCTTCGTTGGGATCCGCACACAGTAAAGTTGGGATGGGCGCAGAGCAAACTCATCACGAACAGAGCAACAGGCAAGGAGGTTGAGCTCAGTACGAGGAAAGCGGGTAATAACCTATTTATCACCCAGTCGCGTAACAACTGAAAAGTGCATTCACTGCCATTGTTATTGCAACATCGTCCTTGTTTCGCTGAAGGGAAAAATCGGCAATACGATTCATTTTTTGTGTAAACATTGTTGCACGCATAAGGTTTCTGAGCAAAAGAACGTCACACGATTCGTTCTTTGTTGCGTGTGTGCTGGCCCTTTGTCGATCTCAGTACTCCTGGCCTGGGATGAAGGTATCACGCTTGTTGCATTGTTACAAGCATTGTTGTATAATATTGAGATCGTCTAAACTGGGTGATAATGCAGGCTTATATCAGAACTATACAACAATGCTTGTAACAATGCAACAAGCGTGATACCTTCATCATAGGCCTGAAGTACTGAGCTGACAAAGGGCCAACACAGCACAACAAAGAACGAATCGTGCTGATGTTCTTTTGCTCAGCAAGCTTGACAATGCGAATGTGCGCGTAACGATGTTTACACAAAAAACGAATCCTAATGCCGATTTTCTCCTTCAGCGAACAAAGACAATGTTTCAATAATAATGACAGTGAATGCGCTTTTCAATTGTTACGCGACTGGGTGGTAAATAGGTTATTACCCGCTTTCCTCGTACTGAGCTCAACAATGGCTCGGCCCCTGCGGGGCCTCGACATTGTTAATCTCAGTACGAGGAAAGCGGGTAATAAGCAATACAAGGGGCTGCTTAACTCTCAACACTAGCGAGGCAGCGTCATGAAGCACGTAAACCACACAATGGGGATTGCGTTGGGTGAGGGGGGGGGGGTGGAGGCATTTAAGGGAGGTCAGCAGCTATTTTCACTTTTGCCAAATGGTACAGTATAATTACACAAGAGGTCAGGCAGCAAGCACCGACCACGGCTCACAGACCCCGGCACAGCGCATCTGGCTGGAGGGATTTCATTGCGAGAAAGCTTTTTAGGACAGCGTGCTTCTCGAAGGGGCAGCTTCGAGACCACCTTGAGCCTTATTTATTTCCGCCAACATGAACGTGACTTGTAGATTACAGTAGAAGTGATCATTAGAAGGTGGGGCTCATTAGCCGTGGAGGGGGGGGGGGGAGTGTTTTGAGCCACATGATGCACTGAAATTTCCGCCAGCATGAACATGAACATGGAAAAATATAATGGAAGCGATGATCAGCAATCGTGCGGGGGGGGGGGGGGATTGAGTCACTGGATGTGCTGATTGAGTAAGCGAAGTGAACGAACATTGGTGTTTGCCAGCCACTGTGTTTAATAATAATTTGAAGAAACTTATTTGGAGCGAACATGGACATACACACCATGCATTTTCATTAATCCGTGAGCATGGGTTTCAGCTAGTTTTCTTCTAATATTTTTTGCCTTTAAATTTTTTCTTCACGTATGTAGTTTACTTTCATTGCATCAGCGTATTTTTTCAATCCCGGAGTGCACTCGGAATTCAGACTAGAAATGTAAAGCGTCGTAGTTTAATCAAACGTATGCAGGCGTAAGATTGTAGGGCAGTCACATTTGCCGCCATATTGGCTCCAAGTATGGGTGCGAGCTAGCATTTGGAGGGCATAGCTACAAGGTGCACTACATAAAAATGGAGGGGAAAACAACGGAAGAGCGGATTTCTTAGGCTTAAAATAACGTTGTTTTCTCCAGCAACAAAAATCGCGCATTTTAGGTCTAAGAAATCCATTCTTAACAGCATCGGCTTCAGTATGACGCCCTTCTGTTTCTCTCTGCAGTGCCCCTTGCAGCTAACCCATAAAGGCTCCAGCATAGAGTTATATACAATAATACTACGTTGTGTCACTGCTCTATTGGTACTTTTCAAATGTAAAGTAAAATGCAAGTTTTCCTCCTTGAGGGGCCTGCGGGCTGCGAATTTCGCTGAGAGTTTGCCATTTACCTTTTTATCCCAGTCCCGATGTCACGTGGCTCGTCTGGTCACTTTCATCAAGTCGACTGGTCTATGGTGAAGCCTAACCAGCGACTCTGTGTTGTTTTGTTTTGTTTTCTTCCTTCCCTTTCAGCTTAGAGGATTACTGCTTTTGGTGCGAAATGCGACTGTTGTTGTAATATCTCTAGGACCGATGGCCTAGTTGCCCGTGTCCTAAAAAATCTACTTCAATTCAAATGAAAGTTATTGACTAACCCAGTGTATGCTACTGCAACATCATTTACTCTTACGTAATCTCTAAATTTATTAATTAAAGATAGTTGGTTGGGGATTACATTCTGGATACCATGGACTCTGGTAAGTATACCCCGGCTTTGTGTATAAGAGTTTCCTGAAGGACAGAAAATCGCATAATTTGTGCAAATTCGTCATGATGTAACTCATCGTACAAACAGAAAATGTGTAACAAGGATAGTTTCGATCGCACATGCTGATGTCACTCACCACCTAAATGAATAACATGCAGCCCGTTGTATACAATTCTTTATGATCGTAACTGGATATATCAAATTTATGGAACACTTATTTAGATAAAGGGGCATCACACAAATCACTGCAGTTTTGTTGTAACCGACGGTATACTCTTCATCCTCACGCTATTTCGCATCACAAAATCCGAAGGGAAACGTGTATAAACAAATCAACAAATTATTCATAAGACGTAAAATGATAGTCACATACACACGCTAAAGTGGCGACAGCAGCAGCCATATTGAGAGGTCTTTGATTCGGGAAGGAAGGTAGCCAGAAAACCCGATTTGCATCACAACGAAAGTAACATTTTTCTTTCGTTACTTTTTTTTTTGACAGTTTCGTGTGGTTTTGCTGTTATTGTCAGTTAGGAAAGGTTAGGTGGCAAGGTTAGGATTTAGCATTTAATACTGAGGCAGTTAACTGGTTAGGTTATGCCACACGAATAAGGCAGCATAATTAGGAACATCAATTCTGAAGAAAAGAAAAATTTCCGCAATATTTTAGCTAATTGCAAATCGGGTTTTCTGGTTAGCCTGCTTCCCTGCTACTGCTGCTGCTTTAGCGAGCCTGTGACTAGAATTTTACATCTTTTGATTTTAGAACTTCTCACCTATTTCTCCTAAATGTGTTTTATGATGCGAAATGGCGTTAGGGTGAAGAGTAACGTCGGTTAGTACAAAAATGTGGTAATTTGGGGGTGGTGCTCCTTATCTAGATAATTACCGTTTATTCTTGTAGGCGTATTACTTCTGCTAAGTATGTCTGACTCAAAGACCTTGGAATAGTAGTAGTATAGTCTGACTTGTGTGGTCTGACTTGTGTGGTCTTTACTCGCAATACAAATGATAAAAGGTAGTCACGTTCTTGGTTTTGTAGAATTTTTTTTTTTTTTTTGGTAGTTAAATTTTACTCATATAGTATGTAAGCATGCTTGTTGATGACGATTTAATTTGATTTGATTTGTAGCTCGTATAGCACGGGAGCCATCCCTAACCCAAAATTAAATGTTTAGGCTACCTCGTTTAAATAATTTGCAAAGTGTTCAATTTGGCTGTTGATGATCTAATGCTTCTTCTCCTTGATTTGTAACTTGTGTAATACTCGGGAGCCATTCCTAACCAAAAATCAAATGTTTACCTCGTGTAAATAACTTGCAAAGTGTTCATTTTCTTGGAATATTGATGATCTAATATTTCTTCTCTTTGATTTGTAGCTGGGACATCACGGGTGCCATCCACAAGTCAAACAGTTCCAAACGAAATCCCGAGCCCAACGATAAACTCCGATAAATATTCGAAGACCAGTCCGGCTGTACCGTTATACGTGTTGTCTACAGTCGGGCTTCCTATAGGTCGCTACCATTTAAGCAACTCACCTTCACCTTTGCGTAAGTGTCTTTATATTAGATCTTCTGTGCAGGAATACTGGAATGCTGCAGTATCTGAAACCTTACAGGAAAGTTTATTTTGCGTTCCTTTGCCGAAAATGTTGAAAAGACTATTGCAACGCCTTTTACGACTTCAGAACGGTACCAGATAGAGACAAACGGTTTTCGCCATTACATTCAGCAACCAAAAATTTGTTTAAAAACCACGATAAATTAAAACATTGTTGCTTTTTTATAGAAAATAGGCCTTCTCGACGTAAGTCAATGCAATAATTATGTTTGATCATCGCATTTAAACACTACAGGAAGACATGCAACCTAAGAGCAATACACGCACTTTTTTTACGGGAGTAGCATATTCCTATGGAAAGCAACACTCGAAAAGCCTTATATCACGAGGGCACGGTTTGGACGGCAGATGGAAAGAAACACGTGTTGTTACTACGGTGGCTCATTGGGACAAACAACAACTTTTTTCCTACAAACACAAAACTTTTATGAAACCGGAACTTCGGGGATCCAACACCTGAATAGACAATACAACCTAGATGACATATGGTAAACAGCGCCCGTGCCCGTGGCCATCTTGTTCCGGTTTCATAAAAGTTTTACGTGTGTACAAAAAAGTTGTGTGTCCCAATAAGCTACCATACAGCTTAAAAATGGTTGGCGCACAACAATAAGGAGAGTGATGAAGAGCAAATTTCGTGAAGGTGCATTATGTTACCCAACATTTGCCATATGCCGTTTATAAAATTACCACGACTTGTTTTGATAGTTTGCGACAGAGCAATGTTTATCTGCTGCAAGTGACCCTTCTGTGACGATGTGTTGGACCATTGCGACTGTAAGAATTACTAACCCCTGATGCAACCGTAAAAACAAAAAGATTTTATTAACGACACACATTAGCTCCATTTAATATAGTCTCGACACTGTGTTGCAAGGATGATTGCCCATTCTCAAACCAAATTCTTCATTAGCTGCTACTTACGCTGCTACTTACATTACCTTACTTAAATGTCAGTTAAAAAAAATTAAGCCTAAAAGCTGAAAATTGGCCTTAAATCACGTTTGCATAAATCACGTTGCATAAATGAATAAAAGCCCACTCTAGTTAGCTGATACTCACGAAATTAAAACGGCAGGTAAAAATTAGGCCTATAAAAGCTGACAATTGCGCCTAAAATTTAAAACTAGGCCTAAAAGCCAACACATTTTTAACCTACAATAATTCTGACGGTTACTCCTTTTAGATTATTATAATAGAGAGCGCTGTTATAGCGCATTATAGAGGTGTGCTCCTCAACATTTTCGAAAGTGGCGGAAGTGTACAGAAGATTGGTTGTGCCGCTGGTTTTTGTATCCATTTAAGATCAACTTTGGATGGTGTCATGTTTCAGTGTCTAATTGGTGCCGTATCGTAATTTTAAATACTTAGTACCTCGGATATTGGGCGTAGAGGCTATTAGGGGATTATTCATCATAAGGTAAAACAAAAAAGTTTAGTGAGATGTCAAGGTAAAGTACGTTTGTACGATATGCTTTCAACAATTACCGTAAATCGACTACTAAACATCCATAGGCTATTAAAATTAATGTCGATTTAAAAAAATGCTGTGGGCCGTAACAAAATTATAATTCGAAACTTATTTCTGTCTATAGGAGGCTGTGGGCCGTAACAAAGTTGTAATTCGAAACTTATTTCTGTCCATAGGAGGGTGTTTAAGCCTAACTTCCCTTTTTTTTTCAGGTTTTTGTAAATATTAAGATGCAAAATGGTGCCAAAAATATGGCGTGAAAACGAGATGGCGAATCATAATCCGTTTTGAGCATATAATTTCTGAACCACTGATGCAAAGCGATTTGACTTTCAAATTTCATGAGAAATTTTAAATTTCCAGAGAAATTTTAAATTTCCAGAGAAATTTTAAATTTCCAGAGAAAGGGTCCTATTTTGAAAATCCGAGAGTACGGGCTAGAATGGCATTCAAAAAACGTTATTTTTTGCCATTGTAACTTCTAAATCGTTCATCAGATTGAACACAAAGGGGTTACAGATTCTATTCAGAAATGACTTTCGGACATTCACAGAAACAACCTATTCACGTTTGGTAAAAATCTAAACAGCCCAAATTGACACCCAAAATGGCGTGAAAACAAGATAGCGGCTTATATTCGGTTTTGGGTTTATATCTTCTGAACCAGTGATTCAAACAGATTTGAATTTATATTTCATGAAAAAATGACTAATTTCGAGATTAATTTCTTTGATCCTTAAGTCACTCGGAGCAATTTAATGCTTATGTGGCTGAACCGGCTCAATTTTGAACATTACCAGCCTTTTTTGAGAGAAAAAATATCTGGTAAGGGGAGGGGGAAATCCGGGGATTTGAACCGGGAAACCTGTGATCATCGTAGGGGCCGAAAGATTGTCCAGAATTGTCCAGAGTAAGTTCCCATAGCTACTGAAGGAGCATGGTAGCCTCTCGCTCTACCCTGGCCGGCAGTCTTAGCGGGGACCTGGCCAAAGTCCTCTTTCCAGGAGTTCGGCCAGATCCGCAAACCTCCAGTAACCAGTTAAAGGCCACCTATCAGCATCCATATATGAAAACGAATGGGTTTTTCTTACTTATAGTGATGTCTAGTTTTGCGTACAAATGTTGAAAACCTTTTCACCTTTTTGTTTTTGCTGCTGAAACAGAAGCGGTTTCACCTAAAGAACAACCCAGCACCTCCACCTTGCCAGTTACTCCTACTGTGAATGTTGTTGTGGATTACAAAGCGCCAGTAACAGGATTGCCCACGGGTGGTTACCATTATAATGCTACCAGGAGAGAAGGTATGCTTTTTTTAAGTGGCATTGACCATGTTTTTTATCAAGTGACATTGTTCATAATACAAAGTCACATATATAACATGACGTAAATCTACTTTTTAAATTAATAGTACAGTAAACACAAACACTTATTTGTGTTAACATTAATATACAGTTAGTTACACGCTTTGTAAGTAACACTAAAGTATAGCAAAAAAAACTAAAGTTACAAAATTACAAAAGTTTTGAGTGTGTTTATACTAACTTCATTATTAGTATAATATGCTAACATACTAACCCCTTACAATCTCTTCCAAATTCCTAACAGATTTACGTAACAACGTAGATATGGTTTTAAGTCCATAGTCATTCTATAAGAGTCCTTATTTAGGTATTTAATTAAAAATTTTAATTGAGTACAGTATTAAGATATTTCGCCATATTTGTTTTATAATTGTAACTTTAATTATTCTTTTCTTAAATTTGAATTCTCTTATTTTTCTCGGTTTTTGTTTTATTATTTCATTTAAAAAAACAATTTCGTAAGTCAAATAGAATCTTTTGTAATAGTTTGATTTGTGTCTTTTGTAATCTCATTAGTTATGATTTGCCTCTTATTCTTATTATTTACAGAATTTCGTACCTGAAATTTTGGCATCATTTGTTTAATTTTATTTATCACCATACTTACATGTGCTCAGTATCCATTTGGCGTCAATCATCATTCCAAGATCCTTTGTCGAATATTTTTTTAATAGGACCCTACATTTTTGTTTCAATTTTCATGTAATTTTTGTAGTAGGCTAAACGTTTGTGCAATTTTTCTGGCTTTATTTCCTTACGAACTGTTTTTCTTCATTAATATATACTTTATTGATGGTTATTCCAACACCAATTTTGAATTTTATCAGAATCATTTTGTACGTCTTCTGTTGTGCTGTAGTTTAGTTCGAACTTAATGTGTACATATCATCTGCTATTATATTTCAGATATCTTGTTCAGTATTTTTAAGTACAGCAAGAATAACATGGGCTCTAAAACAGATCCTTGTGGAACACCACTTTTTGATTCAGCTTGTTTGCTCATCTTATTATTAATTCGACCGAGTTGCAAATTTCCTATTATTTATTGATAAATCCTTTAAGATGAGTTTTATTATTCCCTTCAACCATAATCGTTATTTTTTCTATATTTTTCTGTCAATAGAGTCAAAATCCTTTTGTATATCAATAAAA
This sequence comes from Lithobius niger, assembly GCA_023313725.1. Lineage (NCBI taxonomy): Eukaryota > Metazoa > Arthropoda > Chilopoda > Lithobiomorpha > Lithobiidae > Lithobius > Lithobius niger. Next base: position 8,517 of record JAHWFP010196520.1, on the reverse strand, counting down.
ATTACACGTAACATATGTGTTCTCATTCAATGCTTTCACAGTAAATAATTTTTTTTCGTCTAGTCCCTCCACAGCTCCCTTCGTTTTGAAATTTAAAATATTTCTTTAAGATTTCTCTTACTATATATAGAAAATTCCTTATTTTATTTGCAAAAAAAAATCGATTAATTATTTATAGCTGGTAAAATTGACATGAGTATGTAGTTAATGCATTCTGGCTTGTGTCCATTATTGTAAATAAGTCTTATTAATTGTGTTTTTAGTTTGTTTGGCCATTTTTTAGTTCGTATGATTTTTTCGAATAGATACACATTTATTTAGCTAAATTTTCACCAGTAAAAAAAAGTTATTGATTTACAATTGGACATGTCCTATTTATTTACACCTAACTTTATTTCGTGTATTATTATTTATGTATATATTATGTATTTCGGGTTTACTCTCAAATGTTACATTTTTGGTCTACTGTATTTTTACTCTGTTTATAACTGCCTCTGTGTATTTTGTATTGACATTTAAGTGCAGCTGCCTGATTTGCAAAATTTTTGATATCCTTTATATTCATGTCCTCAAATTTTATTATTAAATTTTCACGAACGTTCTCGTTGCATCTCCCAGTTAATTCATGTCTTACAAATTAGTTTAGCATCTGTTTGTCAATTTTCGAACTACAATAATTTTGTTTGTCTATAAAAAGGCAGCAGTAAATTAACTTATTTTATAACCAGCGATGATTACGTGCTAATGATTTTATCTTTTTCTATAGTTCATTATTTTAAATTACATGAATACACTAATATCACCTCCAAGAATGTTTCTACAACAGTCCACTTACATTTTCGAGGAAGATAACACCGTTCCTCTTCTTCACAAGACCACACCACAGCAGAGAAAGTTCGTTCGATGTGCGCTTACTCCATGTTGCACTTTGTTGCACTTCGATGTGCGCTTACTCCATGTTGCACGAGTAAGCGCACATCGAACGAACTTTCTATGCTGTGGTGTGGTCTTCTGAAGAAGAGGAACGGTGTTATCTTCCTCGAAAATTTAAGTGGACTGTTGTAGAAACATTCTTGGAGGTGATATTAGTGTATTCATATAATTTATTATGTCTGAATATTATCACTGTCAATGCCGTTTACCGGTTTTTGCATTCATTATTTTGTTTAGTCCTTTGTGTTTTACAGTTATTATTTTTTTCACACATATTTTTAGTGTTTCTTTTTTCAATTTCGTCCTTAAATTTCCTCTGCTTAATGAAGTTCTGTAATGTAACTCTTGTCAACTTTTTTAAATTCATTTGCAATATTTTTCCTATTACGTAGGTTTTCCCAATTTTCAGTTTTATTATTTGTTTCTCAGTTTCGACTTTCAACTTTCTTTTCACAGAGAACAAGTGGAGCCATATAATGATCTGCTATTTTAGTTATTTGTAATTCCAATACTTATTTTTTAATTTTTCGACTGAATGACTATGTGATCCCAACATCATATATATAATGCTGGATGCTGTCTGAGCTGATAAGAAAAGAGCGATAATAATAAACAGTAAAAGGCCGTACAATCACTTCCCCCCCCCCCTGCTCACGCCCGCATTGCAAGTGGACTCTCCCACTCTACCCGCCCCGTGAAAGAGCAGCCAAGCGGGAGTGGTCGAGCAAAACCGTCGGCGAACAGGTTCAATCTGAAAAATGTCGGGAAGAGTGCCGGGAAAATGTGTCGGTAAAAGTGTGTCCGTAAACTTTATTCATGGCTGGCCCCGTGCATAGCACGGGCTTCCTCTAGTTATTTATATAATGCCATCTTTCACTTCTGATATTGTAATATTGTATGTATGTTGGGTTCAAACACAGTCGCAAAAGTTTCAGTTCGTAAAATTCGTAATTATTTTTTTGGCTTTTTCGTTAGAAGAATGTCTATATTTATGTCCCCTAAGAACAATCAGTGGACATGAACATAGATGTAAATTTACAGTGATTTATTTTTATTTATTCTCCTATAATGATTATACCCTTATATACCCTTATACCCTTATACCCTTATAATGATGTAAAATTTTTTTCATCTGTAATTGGTTTTCTATAGCGTATATTAACACATAACCAATTCCTTTTTCCCCATTTTGCGTTTAATTTTATACAAATCATTTGTCTTTAACTTCACCTTTCCATCATAAAAATTCCATTACTTCTTAATGAATATTAGTATTTCACCACAGATTTTGTATGCTTTCTTGTAGTACGAATATGTATCTCGATTATTTTTCCCCCTCCTTTATGTTAATTTCTCTAATAACAGTCACATTCTATTCTAATTTGGTTTCTCCAATTTCATTGAAGAACTGATTCCAATTTTGTCTTTGACTACACAGCATATGTTTACACGAATAATTTTGAACAGATTCCAATTTACCTGTACCTTCTTCAGTAATATTTCACGTATTTTTTTCGGAATCGTCACAATCACATTTTTTGGTTCCCATTCTTCCATTCTAGGCTAGTTTCTCAAATAAGAGTCATAATCCCATTCTAATTTTGTTTCTCCAATTTCATTGATGAATTGATTCCAATTTAGTCTTTGACTATGCATCCTATGTTTACACGAATAATTTTGAACATGTTCCGATTTACTTTTACCTTCTTCAGTAATATTTCACATATTTTTTTCGGAATCGTCACATTCAAATTTCTTTGTTCCCATTCTTCCGCTTTAGGTTATGTCACTTTCTTGCCATATTTTCACTTCCTTTTCAGATTCAGTTTTCCTCAAACGTATTGTTCCATCTATGAACCCTGTGAATTCCATCCTATTCTTCTTTGCATAATTCTTTGCTTTCCAGCATAGTTACTCGTAAAATGGTGACATGTGGCCATTAGTTGGAAATTTACGAACTGATTGAAAGTGTTCATGGACCTGTTCGGTGAAATTTGCTGGCTAGGACAGATGCCCCATCACACACAAATTCTGCCCTCTCGTTCCTGGACACTTTGTCTTCAAACTTGGACATCAGAGCACCGAGTGATGTTGTTTATTTAGACTTCATTAAGGCTTTCGAATCTGTCGTACATTCGAAATTACTTCTTAAATTGGAGACTGTTGGCATTGGTGGAAAGCTTTTAATATGGCTTGAGTCCTTCCTTTGGGATAGGACTCAGCATGTTTCAATCAATGGCTCGGTCTCTACCTCTAATTTAATCCGAAGCGGAGTTCCTCAAGGTTCAGTACTGGGCCCGCTGCTTTTCGTGTTTTTGTCAACGATTTACAGTGCCGCGAGGGCATCACTTTCCAATACAAATTTGCTGACGATCTAATGGTGGGTGCCCCCATTAATGACCTTACACCATCATCTTCTACCACGTTCGATCTTAAATATATCTTCGATTGGAGCAGGTACTGGCAGTTGCCACCTGCTGTCCCAAAATGTCTGGCCTTCCACGTCAGGAAAAATAACCCGTTTCATAGTATTTTTTGGGTAATCGCCAAATTCCAGACGTTTTTTCTGTCAACGATCTTGGTGTCTGCCTTAATGTGGACTTCAAGAGTACAAAACACTGTGACCAGATTGTTGCCGGGGCTTTCAGACGGTTGGCCATTGTAAATCGATGTTTTACGTCTGGTAAAATGAACCTTAAAGTTTGGACTTTTAAAAGTGTTCGTTCACCCATTGCTTGACTCTGCAAGCCAGGTGTGGTCGCCATCTCTCTTGGGGGACATCGACAAGATCGAGCATGTTCAGCAGCGTTTTACAAAGGGCGTCATCTGTTTAAAGAACTTAACATACACGTAAAGACTTGTGGTGACAAACCTTGGAGTCGCTGGAGCTGCGAAGACTTCGGGCGAATCTTTATCTCACTTTTAAGGTTGTCAGGGGTTTCATGGAAATTGATCTACCTTTGTTTGATTTAGCACCAAGTGTCAACACACGTGGTCACCCCTTTAAATTAGCCGTACAAGCTTCGCCCCGCGATTGTTGAAGGAACTTCTTTTCCTTGAGAGTTGTTCCTGTCTGGAACTCCCTTCCCAAAGCTGCAGTCACTGCTCGCAGTCCAAAACATTTTCGGTCAATCGTGTCAAAGCATTGCTTGAAACCCTTCTTGAAACATCCCGAATTTTATTGGTAATCTCGTTTTTAGATCTGTTCTTTTTGCTTGTAGCTTAGCTTTCCCGTGGTGCTTAGTCAAGGCCGGCTGTTAGTGATCCTCGGATCCTTGCTAAACCTGCTGCTCCTGCGGCAAAATATTATTATTGTTATTATTATTATTACAGGAGCATACGGTTACTGACGGGTTTTTTTTAAGTAATTAGATTTAAGCGACGTAAATTTAATTCTCATGTTCACAAGATAAATTAAAATTGTCGTTTAATTAACATCCATCTTCCTTTTACTTCACCTATTACTTCACATTTGAGCTATTTTTTCAGGGCCATGTCCTTCCTTTTTTTCAGTTTCATTATGCTGTTGTTGCGTCATTGTATTCCATGGTTCTATTATCTTGTTGTTATTGTATTCCATGGTTCGATTATCATGTTGTTCTATTATCTTGTTGTCATTGTATTCCGTGCTTTTCTTGCTGTTATTAGTTCAGTTTCCTCGGCTCTAATTTCACCTGACAGGGAACGAGTTTTGTGGGGGAACGATCTCATAGCGTTTGGGCAAAGTTTGAAAGGTTGTTAGGGTTATGACAAAAACATTGTAGTTGAAGTTATAGACAAAACAGTACAGATATTTAAATTAGAAACTTATCTGATCTTTCACTTGGGAAATTCCGATTTCTGTTTTGCAGTCACAGTAAAGCCTCGATCTGGCCAAAGCAGTCCTGAATCTCCTAGCGTCCTTGTGAGCTACAACACCTATACTCTAGGGCTACCAAGTGGAGGTTTCCATTCGGGAAACCCTTTTTCATGTGGTAAGTTTCGAGCCGTTTAAACGTCATTTTTGCGCATTAGATCATTGCACGAGCAAGCAAAAAAACACATGCATTGAAAACTGTCGCAAACCGAAGGTTTCTTATTTTCACCTTAAGTTGTAAATGGCAATCTCTTTTGCAACAGCGCCTTGCTGCTTTGTATGTGTTCCGGTTGTCCCTTGGAAGTGGTGTTTGCTGGTGGATATAAACAATGCAACTGCACTGGTCATCTTAGCGAAACCTGTTCAGTTTTGTGGCTAGAAAACTGAAAACCACGGCAAAACATTAAACCTTAGCAACTATTAGGTGACTAGTGACGTGAAAAGGTTGTCATTAACCACAGCAAAAACAGTGAATCTTAGCAACTGTTAAGTGACTAC
>JAHWFP010196519.1:212-19797 GCA_023313725.1 Lithobius niger | reverse complement strand
CTATGCAAGTGATCTGGGGGCGAACTGGGTAGCTGGTTCGAATCCGGGTCATGCCACTCCGACGAAACGTAAGTGCATAAAGGTGGCTTACTGAACTACGTTATTTCTGGTGTATGATTTTCGCTGTTGGCTTAATTTCCAATTTTCCTTAGTATTATTTCCAGCGATTTATGTCTATTTATTTCTCCTTTATTGAGCCTTGTGAGTGTATGATTTGTCTTCCCTATCCATTTCTATGGCCGAGTGAATTTCGGTCGAATGGAGCCCTGGTCACGGTTGTGACCTTAATAACGGGTTCAGTGAGTTATCTTTATGCCAGTTGAGGATGTGGCCATAGCGACTAAGGCCCTATGCAAGTGATCTGGGGGCGAACTGGGTAGCTGGTTCGAATCCGGGTCATGCCACTCCGACGAAACGTAAGTGCATAAAGGTGGCTTACTGAACTACGTTATTTCTTGTGTATGATTTTCGCTGTTGGCTTAATTTCCAATTTTCCTTAGTATTATTTCCAGCGATTTATGTCTACTTATTTATCCACAGCAGTAGTCATCAAAAACCTCTCACGTTACATTCAGCCAAAGGGGCTGGGGAAGATGTGAAGTCTAACGAGAAATTGCCACAGCTTACTTAGGTCTTTAAAAAAGTAATGCCGGGAAGTAATTTCTAGCTTTAAGCATTTTATAAAGTCCATGATAAGTCCAAGATAAGTGTGATTTTCTTGCTATATGTTAGTGTGAAATAGTATGTAATGATAAACTTTACAATGTGAACACCGTAATGTGCAATTTTCATTTCAAAACGAATGTAGTAGAAGCATAGGACTCTGAATACGAAAATTTCAACACTGCTTAAAATGAGTTTTTACTATCCCACCTTTAGGTAGGTTTTTCCTACCTTTAGTATAAGTCCTAAAATTGCTTATTTTAAGCTTTTCGTAACCAAAATAAATAAATTTAATTTACGGTATTACCATGTTGTAATTTAGAGTAGCTGAGCCCCCACTACGGGCGCTGTGCTCACATTCAATATAATGCATCCCCGGTGTGGTCCCCACACCTTGTGGGGGACATTGATAAATGTCGAATCCATGCAGCATCCATTCACAAAGCAACAGAGGGATCTCTCAAACTTAAATTACTCAGAGCGACTGAGTGCCCTGCGGGCAGATTCGCTGGAGCTACGACGACTAAAATGTGACCTTTGCTCGTGCACTCCCACCTACCAAAGGCTTTCAACGTGACTGGTGTTCGGGTTAAATTTGGTTTTGAATTTTTTCCTCTGAAATGGGATGGGAAAGAAACAGTAACCAACGCCCATCCTTAGCAGAATTGGAGATGGTCATCTTCTCTGGAGAAGGCTGTTATTACGCTCCGTCTTGCAGCAACAACAAGGGCCAAGAGCAATGCCGTCTTTTGAGAAAGGTGAGTAGCGAGGAGTGCAATGGTTCGTAGGGTGGGTGCGGTAGTCTTTTAAGAGGGGAAGATTCTTCCTTGGGAAGAGATGACGAGTCTTTGGTCGAGTGTTGTCAAACGTCAGCATCAGTCCAGAAATAGTTTTGCTGTAAAGGATAGGGTTGTTTCCAAAACAGGGGATCACAGAGTTGAGAGCAGACCTATATAACCTTTGATGGCCGTCGGGGAGAAACCTTTCTCAAAAAGATGTTCCAAAAAGCGTTTCCGAGGGATTGCACGGACCTGAATCCTAAGCTTCGCACCAGCCATTCCATTTTTCCATTTTGTTTTGGTAAATTTTTATTGTTGAAGGTCTGTGACAGAGTGTAGCCTTCTTGATACTGGAGACGAGAATCCATCCTGCTTTAAGTTGTTGGTTGAAGTTCACTGTGAGGATGAAGAATATCAGGTTTGGAAAGGACTGCCTTTCCTTGGTGCCGAGTTGGGAAGAGTTCCGTGAGAGGGATGGGGTCTGCCTTCATCTCAATAAGGTCTATGAACCACGATTCTGCTAGCCACATCGGAGCCACTATGATGTAACTCCCTTGGAATTCTCGGACCTTCATCAAGACAGGTAGAAGAAGAGAAAACAGAGGAAATGCGTATGCAAATGTCCCGTTCCATAAGATGGTGAGGGCGTCCGTTGCCCAAGACATCGTGTCGGGAAACGGGGATACGAAGTTCGGAAGTTGGTTGTAGAATTTCATAGCAAACAGGTCAACGAATGGGATCCCCCACTTGAAGAATAGGGGTCGACAAATGCAGGTGTCGAGTTACCTCTCCGTTGTTGGGACTTGATTCCCTCTTGGCAGTTTGTCTGCCCACACATTTACCTTCCCCGTAATGAGTCAGGAATGAAGCGTTAAGTTTAGGGCATTGCAGGTTTCGAAGAGTCTTGATGTTTTTTTCATTGGGGACTGGGAGTGCGTCCCTCCTCCTCTCTTCACGTAGGACACGGCAGTCGTGTTGTCCGACATCACTGCTATCACTTTCCTTTGAAGAAGAGACTTCCACGACTTGATTGCGAGGGGAATGGCTCGAAGTTCGAGGGCATTTATGTGGAGCAGTGCTTTTTCTCCTTACTATTTTCTTGACATTTGGAGGTCTTTTAAGTGGGCTACCCAGCTGAATGTGGAGGTGTCAGTGAAGAAAGGGCATCTGGAGGTGGTTTATGGATGGGAACCCCCCCCCCGTTGAAAGTGGAAGGATTCCTCCACCATTCGATATCGTCGTGAGTGAGATGATGAAGGTGAAAACAATTTTCCCAAGAAGTATTTTTGAAAACTATTCTTCTTTCCAAAAACGGTGGATTGGTTTTGCTTCCCACTGACGCTGAGGAATGAGTTTTGCACAGGAGTCTACAAGTCCAACGTGTGATGCTAGTTCTAGAGCTGATACCTTCGTTTTCTTTTGAACATGTCCGAAGGAATTCTTGACTTTCAAGATTCTGTCTGGAGAGGGCCACTCTAGGAAGTTGTGGAGGTCGAATTCTGCTTCTACTAGAAAGATGAACACAGATGCAAACCTATTTACGTTGCCTTTTGGACTTATATTTAAGACAGCCTGAGCGGGGAATTGACCCAAGACCTTTGAAACCAAATGCCGTGTCAGTATGGCTCAGCGGTAGGACCTCAGCCTTTGGTTTCAAAGGTCGTGGGTTCGATTCCTCGCTCAGGCAGTCTGACATATAAGCCCAAAAGCCAACGCAAATAGGTTTGCATCTGTATTTATTTAATTCTTGTTGAGCCGTTGGCTTTCTGTCATGTTTAATCAAGAAAGATGAATGTCATTGCTGGAATCAGCCTGGCTTTGAAATGGTTTATTATCAGTGCGAGGTCAAAGAACAGATGGCAGCATTCTTCTAGTTTAATTGAAGTTGTGCGCTTCACTGGTATCAAAATTAGCCAATCATCAAAGTAAGCGTGTGCTCTTATATTCATCTTCTTGTGAAGATGACAAATCACCGAATGAAGGACAGCAGTGAATAAGTGTGGCACTGTGGTGAGGCCAAAGGGGAGAACTTCGAAGTTGTACGTCTTTCCGTTTGACAATAGTGGAAGAGGTGAAAAACAGAAGGATGCAATGGAATGTGCAGGTAGGCATCTTCGAGATCGATGGAGATGGTGTATTGTATTCGTCTTTCTGAAGATCCTCCCGAATTCACGTAATCATCTCCATTTTGAAATGCTCTTTTCGTATGTGATGGTTCAGTTTCAGAAGATTGAAAATCATTCTTGTTCCTCTCCTTTTCCTGAAAACTCTCTGCTGGGATTCAAAAACCTTTTGAACCTCCATTTCTAGACTTGCATCGGAAGGAATGTTCTTGATCCAGAGGGGAGGATAAATCAGAGTAAAGGAATGGAAAGAATAGCGGAACGTATGTTTGAAATTACAGAGAGTACGAACTACGAAGTTGTCCCTTGTGATTCTTTTCCACCCCGTCATGTTTTAACCTTCCCCCACCTGTTGGGGAATGGGGAAAGGTTGGATGAGCCTGTGATCAATAACGGGAGAAAGGTCTCCTAACTCTCCCGCGAGAAGATCCACTTCCTCTTCTGAAAGATACATAGCCCCTTCCATTAAGTTGAGAAGAGGCATTGCTGGAAAATGGCGATTGGGGAATGTTCTTCGCATTACTCAGTAACTTTCTGTTTGCTCGTTTCTGGTCTTGATGATAGCAGAATCCAAAATTCTGTCCTTAGCAGTTTCGGAATGAACCGTTAGTACTTGCTTAAGTTTCTTCTTGGAAGCTCCTAGGGTCGTTTTAGGAGAAAGAGGAGCTTTGGCTTTTGTCACGAATCTCAGGGGGAAGTTCAAGCAGTTGACCGTTGAACAACTTGACAGAATTGTGCATTGGCACAAGTTTTCCCAGAATGTCTGTAGGGGTGTTGATGGCCGATTAAAGCACTGTATCGCGTTTCCTGAACACCATATTCAGTAGAAACCTTGAATCCCAGTTAAGGCCGTCATTTGGAAGCGAGACGCTCTTTTAATCAGTTGTTTGCAGTCTTTAGCAGTCTGATTGTCTACCAGCTCAGGGTAATCCTCAACGAGCGGTTTTAGTACTTCCGTGGATGCAGAATGTGCCAGGTCAGCTTGAGAATTGGCTCCGATTACACAATTTAAGATGCATTTTTCTTCATCCAACTGGTTGAAGGGGACCATTACGTTAGTAAGGAGTTTTGAAGATTGAATCCAGTTATATAAATTGCCTTTGGGGTAGTATTCTGCTGCTTCAAATGTGAATGGTGACCAGTTGATTTAAAAAAGAATATATGCAACTTTGGTTCATGGGGAGGTAATAGTTTCGATTCCGAAATGGCTTTTTTTCCCTTTCTTGTTGTACTCTCAATGTTTAGTAGCTGTCTAAACGAAACTTGAGTTTGAGGAAGGTGACGAGAATGCGACTTTGAATTTCCAGCATTTGCAAAATCGGTGTATCTTCCGGGTTTTCCTCTGGCGACAAAAATTCCTTGCAAAACCTAGTTTTCTTCAGATATTGGAAGGTAGATGGGCGAAGTCACTGCAGGGAATGAATTCCGGACCCTCATAGTAAATGTCCTCCACATTAGATTATTACCCGATTCTGGCAGATTTCAGTCTATTAGGTGACGAATGATTGGAGATTGCGTCTTTATAATCTGAATCGTGAATAGAGCTTCTTGAGGAAACACCAAGACTCCTATACAGTGGTGGGCATCGGGGAGTAACCGAGATTGTCGTCAACATCAGCCGGAAGACATGAGTCCACCCGACGACATAAAATTCGTACAAATTTGGGGAGGAAACGCTCAAATAGTTTTCCGTTTTGCTTCAGTAGTCCTCATCACCTCCATATTTAAGAGCTGTCGTAGTTAATGCAGAAATGTTATCTAAATATGTACAAAACAAAAGTTGTTAAGGATTCTAGTTAAGTTTTCGTCATTTGAATTCGTGATACCAATGAACTGAGCGAAAATCGTGTACAGTAAGCGGTTAAACTGAAAATTGATTTGCTGCGTTAGACCGTCAACTCCATGATTTGACAGGCATCTTAGTTATGAGACACGTTTGGGATGCCAATGTCTTACCAGTTACTTCTAAAAGGAGAAGGCTCGATTTTAAAAGCCCAATGCACAACACGAATGACGGCCAATTGTGTGTTCTTGCTATGGTTAAATATTTTTCAAACCTAAATTATTCAGTGTTAGTTAACGTTAATTTAATAATATTTAAAAAAAATGTAATTCATCAGTTAATTTAATTTGTAAATAAAATGTGTAAAAAAAAACAGAATTTTGGTCACAATTAGGCTTTTACGACCTCTCATGCTTAAGAATGTCTACGAAAAACATCCGACATTTGCTTAACAATGTGGTGCAAACGTGTCTCGGAAAGCCCAAAATAGCGTAAAATGCTTCAGCTTCCGGGGACCCGCTGGGGGAGCTTACAGCACTCCCCCACACCCCCTAGCTGGTTTCGGCAAACCCCTGCTAAAGTAGTACAAATATAAACAAAAAATGTTCCGTTTTCTTTGCCCCCCTGTCGGGGAATCATTGCTCCCCCCTATCTGGAATTGGCTGGTGCCACTACTGCTCCTATAAGCGTCCTTACACTTTTTCCTGTACGAGCAGCTTCTTGAAGCTGCAGTAAAATCTTGGATGACATAGATTGATTCATTTTCATATTTATCAAAATTAACCTTACATTTTTTTGACGGAAGTGTGTCGACGTAACTCCCTTCTGATTCTGGTGGGTGAGAATGTTTGCGGCTATTTTGGGGGTTTCGGTCTTCATCAAAAACTTCTGCACGGCGTCTATGTATTGCGGCGTCTTGGCGACTATATTTGCCAGCATCACGGCGTCTTTGCGTCATGGTGTCGAAGTGACTCTGTGACGCTGCGTCTTAGCAACTCTGTGTTATTGCGTCTATGCGATCACGCATCGTAGCGTATTTGTTTCTCATTGACTTGGCTTTTGGATGATTCATTGAGATAGCGTTGATGTTCTCTCCCTTCTTGTGACTTTTCATTGCTTTTCTCCAAGTTTGCGTTATTGCATCTACGGGCTTCAGCGTCGTGCTCCTTCTTTATTTCTGTTTAATTTTAGTGACTTTTCTTCGCACTTAGATGCAAAATCGTCTATTTGACGATCGGTGCGTGCGTCATCGGAGTTGGGAAAGATAGAGTCCATGCTAGCAGAATCTTTAGTGTCACTGCGACTTAATATCGTATTCGTTAGACTTTCCTTCTCCAACATTTTTATTTCCACCAGTCTCAACCGGAAAATACCTCTTCATTTGTTGCTGAAGTTTTTCCTGTTTACGTTGTAATTCAGCTCTAAAAGGAATATCAATGTCGTAATTTTGTTTACTTATCCCTGCCTTTTCATCACTGGCCGTGCGAATACTTAGGACTGGACAAGACGGGCTTGTCTTTTGAGCATACTTAGGGGGTTGTGTGTCGAGGACTTTAAGGCATTTCCACTGTGTACAGAATTTTGTGTAGATTTTACACTGTCTCGTCCATGTCTCCGGCTCTCTCCATGTCCGTTTGACGAGAGACTTATTTGCTCTCTTTCAACGCCCAACTGAATGGACTTTCGAGAATAGGGCACTGCCCAAACTCCTCCGACAACAAGACGGTGTTGTCGTGGAGAATGCTCTTTATTTAGTCCTTGGTTCACTTCCTTCGAGAGCGTATTACAGGGGCGAATCATACGATCACGCCTTTTTATGACAGTGTCATCAGTTTGAATTCCACTTTTCTTTGCACGATATTTTCACTTTCACTTTACTTTCAGCGAACTTCTCCGATGAGGCTTGGCTGAGAGTCGCTACGGGAGCAGCGTTGTGGCTCTTTACTGTGTCGTTATTGCATCCTCGCTTTGCTGCTTTCGGCACCCGTTGATGAATGGCGTTGTCGGTTGCAACTCAGCCCCAAATTTCTGATTTCGATTTTTAAGCTGAAAGAGCAGCTGCAAACTTGAAGAATTTCTGTTTCAAAGGCATTAAATTTCGAGTAAAGTTAGGAATTGATGCTAGCAGAAAATCCAGCTCGCATTACACCCATTTTTACATTTACGTGTAACACTGCGGGTTTTTCCGCCTGTAAGACCACCATGCCAGGTTGCTTGGAGATAGCGTCGACCGATCTCCTGACGGCAAAGAATCATCTGGCGACGACGATGGAGCGTCGTCTGCTATGGGAAAGGGATCGATAAGATTTTGCTATACTTTCTTCTGACAGGATAACAATCAGCATTTCTGCAGCCACACCCATTTCATCAAGTCTTAAATCTAAACTGAATTTTAGACTTGTTAAAAGCAGGAGATTGAGAATCCAGCTAAGTGGAACGATTTTTGCACCTTACGTCGATCAGAGTGTCTCCAGGTAAGCACTTTTTTCACTACCGCATCATCATGAAGTAAACAAAGTTCACATTTTTCGTCATTAAAGTTGCAATTCCTGCACTTAATGGCAAGACGGGTGCAATTCACCAGGAGTTTTACGATAAGAAGTTGAGAACAGTCAGAAAACAAACCGGAGGCAAGTAAATTCCTGACTTGGGCATCTTTTTCAATCTTGAAAATGCAGATAAATATTCTGGCAACAAAAAAGCATTAACAGCACAGTCTTACCTACACCCATGCCCAAAGCGATGTGAATGCTCTGGCTAATATATCTACATTATAATGAATGTGAATGCAACACCCCTAACAGGAGCTATGCTACATTTGACTAGAACATGGTAATAAATTAAAATTAATTTATTTCGGGCATTGAAAAGCATAAATTAAGCAATCTACGATGTCTCCTGAAGGTTAATATTTTGCAGATAGTAAGAAACATTCGTACTAAATAACGAAGTGGAAACGAATTTCTTGCACATGCTCCCAAATTACCACTTCGAACTTTTTCGCACCAAGTTTGCACAAAAAATCAAGTGAGTTACTGTACTTTATTAAAGCAAAAGTAGTTTACAGATTTGAAAGAATTATACAGTACCCGGATGCAATTAGGTCAACATCTTTACCTGAATTAGTATTACATCTGGCCTCTTCAGGACTTGTAAATTAAAGATTTGTCCAAATTTTACCACAAAATCAGGACTAACAAACCTATTAAAAAGGAAATAAGTGAGAAATTCAACACGTGCAGTAAGCTAGACCGAGAAAAAAATCTCAAAATGTTAATAGTACAGAAAGTTACAAACCTCGGTTGAGTTGTACAGGCTTCTTTCCAATTCAGTAAAATTCTTAGAGTTATCTTCAACTTAGTCAAGTGTTTACGTCGTTTCAGTTCCGCCCTACCAATAAAGAAAATTACCATGCCCCATTACTACCACTAAGCAACCATTCTGGCCTACAAATCACTGTCTATTATCAATCGACCACCTAAGTACCATATTATTTAGCGCTCAGTGAGGGAGATTTTCCGAGATAAAATCATTTAGCAATCTATTGCCTACTGAGTGATACAACATTAGTATGATGGACTACAGAATCCATTCTAGGGTGCCCAAATCCTACTCTTATTGGTACAGTTTCGGTCCTAATGACCACTAGTTGTAACTTTTTAGCATGTCAGACTAAGTGTGTTTTATATCTGCATTATATTTATGCTATACTTGTATGTCAGTGTCACTAATTATGTATCATGATTAAGCGAGATCACTGGTGACAAGGTGGCCTGTATACCTAGTAGCAGACTAAGGTGGCTCCACCACTCTACGCTAGCCTCGGGATCTTAATGGACTGACAATTTTTTGGCTTTAGTTCACGCCTTAACTCCTTTAGTCTTAGATGTCAGGACTGCCTATCTATATTAAGAACCTTAAACCTTAGACGAACTACTTAATGGATGATTTACATACGCACACCTGTAAGCTCGCTAGTGTTCCGACCTTCTGCAGCAGTTTCTGGGGCCGAGAGTTAAACGGGAAAACCGATGTTGAACTTGTAGGCCTAAACATCGAACGAAGGACAAAACGTTGAAATCAAACATGGCGACATCGTCACCATGGTAGCCACGCTAATAGCGATGTTACCTTCGGAAATTGAAGAAATACTTGCGCAAGGGCAACGTCTGAAGCTGAAGAACATTTTTTGTGTTCGATTCAAACCATATTTAGTTCGTTACAAGGATGTGAGCCATAGCGCACTTCTCACTTTTAAAGCGATTAATTTAGTGTTCTTATCATTTTCATTTTGTTTTAGTAATACTAAATACTTGCTGACAGCACCCTCTGGTAGTAAATCGTTGAAAAGGGATACAAGATTGATTTAAGCCCAATCAACCAAGCCAGTTGGTGGTGCATGCAGCAGTCTCGGAACAGTTTCTGACAGACACACTTTCCATGGCGACTATGCTAGGTAAAATGTCCATAAGTAGTTCGTGCAAGCTTAAACCACCATCCCTTTTGTTTTGCACGTGTGGACCTGGAATGAAACTACTCCAACACTACAATACTGTAGGATATTTCTTGTACTTGTTGCGAAGGTCCGATATACATTAATTACCTCAGGACTCTACAATGTTAGTACAATAGTGCGGGAGGGCAAAGAGATAAAATAGCGAGCTCTTTCGGTATACTGCCATAGCTGTTTCCTAGAGACAACTGAAACTATAGCCAACTTCAAAATTTCTATGAAAACACGAAGAAGCAAGTCCAATCCATCATTTATTTTGTGTATATTATATTTTGTGCAATTCTTTGTACATAAGGATCTTGTTTTTTTTATTTATTTCCAGTTCACAGCAATAATTCTCGGTCGTTGAGAGTCAATACATTAACCACGTGCCACAGAATAAACATAAAATGACCTGTACCACAAATTTTAACTTCATAGTAAAAATTGAACAATTCCAAAAATTCTATGTAGCTCTAATTTGAAGGGTTATACAGAATTTTGAAGATTTTCAAACTTAAACCTGAAAGTTTCTCACCCATCTTCAGGAGGATCTCAATTTCCCTAAGGATGTTGCTCAAATCTTCAGGAGAAATCAAATCAAACAAGTACAGGCTGCTTATAATATGATGCCTAAATACACCATGACATCTTTAGGTATCCAGATTTCCATGCCCGTAGCCCTTGTCGTAATGCAGCATGTCTGTTGGACACACTCTCACCTCTCGGCTATCAAGCAAAACTGTAGGTGAAGCACCAATTACCTTGTCAAATGACTGTCCGTTACGACTGCGGTGTGTGTCACAACTGGGTAAAACTCTGGTTCACCTACAAATAAAAACACATCAATTTACACAAATGCATATTAACAAATGTCATCAAACATAAAGTGGAGAACTATTTGAGACACGTTAGTTTCACTACACAGTTTTCTTTGACTGACCCAGAGATGAGATGAGAAAGGTTTGCCATCGTTAACTGGGCGAAAATGGTTAGATTTCTCTGGAAACCAGTTTCATGACTACGGTACGGACTATCAAAACAACAGATGGTTAATGAAATTTGTGAATTATTTACAGTAAAACGTCGATTATCCGAACCCCAATTATCCAAACACCCTGATTACCCGAACTCCCATACCTGCAAAATATTCAGAAATTTACCCTTTTTTAGAGAAGGCATAAGCATTGATTCTGCACGATTTATGTTCCAGGAGTCATTTCGTTCAAATTTTTGTTTTCAGCCATCTTAAACAATCAAGCATAGTTCACGAAAACTAAAACTGTGTAAAGAAAAAAAGTTTTCATCTGTTATTTTGCATGTAAATTGGATTATTCGAATTTTTGATTATCCGAACACCCTTCAGTCCCAATTAGTTAGGATAATCGAAGTTCTATTGTACTGCGCTACCAGTTAGTCTCAATGACAATGGGAACAGCTTAGCAAACGTCAGTGAACCTGGTGAGGTCATATTAGATAAACCAGTAGTCGGCCCATGGACTCATGTCCTTTTATTAATGTGGAACAGGCCCTACTGAAACCTGCACAGCGTCACATTATTAATAGATATTACACATAGCTTAGCTTACATATTGTTGCTGGCTTATCCGAATGCAATCTCGTCACCTTTGGCTGACAAGTGGCAAGGAATACAACATTTCTGCGATCATCTTCTTGCGATTCAATGTATAAATATACATTGTAGCTGTATCACAAGTTTGAAAACAGTCTTACTTCCTAACAAATTACATGATGAGACGGAATGGCTAGGTTTGGAAGATCAGTAATCCCGACTGGCCTCTAGAGCCTGATGTAAATGAATTAAAAACAATGAAAAATTCATATACATAGTATCAGGAGCCTATAGAAAACATCTAGGAGCGTGTGTGGCTGGTCTATGTTAGGAGTGCTTAATTTAGTAAGATGTGCTAACGCCAGAAGGAGCAACAATACTGCGCCTACGCCAAGTTGTCTAAAATCGAAACTGAAACTTAGTATGCGAAGCAGACGTGTGCTACGAAAGCAACGCTCTATTTTATTGCTGGCTAGAGCAACTTACGAACAACTGATTGTCTGTTTGTTTAGTTTTTTTATTATTACTTTGGTATTGTTTCCATGTTAAACACTAATGTTTAAAAACAAAGGACCGAAAATTAGCCTTGAGAACGTGACGCACACCTCTAATCATCTCATGCAGGTGGCAACCTCTGCTAACTAATTTGTACACCACTATAGCCGCTCCTGACTTAACACTGTAGTGGAAGTTACCGAGAGACGCTCCTAGTTGTTTTCTATAGGCTCCTGATAGTATTTAAGTCTTTCTTTGAATCTCAATTATTATTTTGGCAAGGTGTCTGGCTTTAACTGACTAAATTATTATTCGCAATTCACATGGACCAAGGTACATTTGATTTGATAAAGTTAAATGCCTTTTGGAGCAGTGCCGAAATTATGAGTTTTAATTGAAGGAAGTTTCTGTTTTCCCATGTCATGACAATTGAGGATGAATGAGAGCAGCTGAGCAATTGATGGTAGTTTAGCAAACGAGTGTAATGTAAGGTGTGTCCCCTCATCTTATTAAGGACATTGATCACGTTGAGTCTGTGCATCGCTCGTTCACCAAATGTTTGCCAGGCCTCTCTGGGATGAGCTATACCAAACGACTTAGTATTTGAGAGTTGACTCCCTCGAGCTTTGACGATTAAAATATGATTTGGCTCTGACATACTCCCTTTTACATGACATTTGTAACTTTAATTACGGTCGTTTCTTCTCTATTCACACCTCACCCAAAACTAAAGGTCATGCGCTAAAACTGGTGACTCAGTCCTTTTTGCAGATTGTAGAACATTTTTCTTTTTAAACTGAATAGTGAGTGTGTGGGAAGCTCTACCTCGTGAGATGGTATTGGCTTTGTCATTGGGTCTTTTTAAAAAGAAACTGGCCGAACAAACGCCCATACTAGCCAAATACCTTAGATGGAACGAACCAAACTCTAACCGTAACTTTTTTGGCGGGGCCCTTCCTTGACCTGTTGCTTTTGCAGCAAATTATGTATTTTTTATTTATAAGGTGTACATTATTTATAAGGTTTAGCTAAAGGGGTGTGCTGCCACGCCATGCAGCTACGACCGGCCAAATAGAAAATGCAATGTGCTGCAGGGTTGCTTCCACAGCGCGCCGCTGACAATTCTGCCAGTTTTTTTTAACAATCGCCCACAAAGTGGCATTACAAAATTTGAAATGGAAATAATAATCTTCCAACAAATAACCACCAGTTAAGTCGATTTTTCATAACAATCAAAATTTTGAACATTGTGATCTGTACTGATTACAAATAGTAAGTACTGCAGCTCTAATAAAGTACTCTTGAGCAGCACCATTCAGCTCTCGGTTTCGTTCTCATTCACAAAGCCATCTGACCTTTAATCAGCTATTGATGCTTGAAGAACCAAGATCAGATTGTTGATACGGTGTGTAATCTTTTTGTCTGACCCACAGCTGCCAGCTCTACACTCCTTGCTGCAGAAGAATCCAAGCCGGTTTATGGCTGTTCGACTTGGGCTCCTTGAAGCTTGCTGTTCCTCGCAGAACTATTCAAATGCGAATATTATCACTCGTTCTTAAGCTTATAATCATATTATGAACTGTCGTAACTCACATTCGTATTCTGGATCAGTATTCGTATTCATATCAAGTAAATCACACAGTTCACACCCGATGGGCATTGCCACTTAAGATTGTTTTGCGCATTTTCAGGAAGAGGGCGCTAAATAAGATGGGTCTTAAAAAAAAAACTGAAAAGTGTGAATGCGTTCACTTCCTTCTATTCAAGGAAGATAAACCCTACTTAACAGGTACTACCTTGTACCTATCAGGTTCAGTACAAGAGTTATTTTGCTTAAAGAATAAATGGGAAAAGGGCAATGTTAGGGGTTAACACGGGCAGAGTGCAAATTCTGAAATTTCAAAAACGAAAACATGAACGTTTACATGAATATGGGCATTAATTTGGTGAACTACGGTTGTACATGTGTCAATCATAAAGGATTATGTTGTGAATAAACCCCTGTTGTATCTTCCTCGTAGTAGTACAGGGAGAAGCTAGGTGACGAGCTTGTTTTCTATGGCCATGTAAGCAAAACTTGTTAAAAAATTACTCCTCGGTGAAATTACTACCATAGTTGAGGAATAGAATAATGAATCTGAACAATCTGTGAATAAGAAATAAGGAATATTTGCATTTGTTTTATGTACCGTAAATCGCGTATTAAACGCCCAGTTGAAGCTAAAGCCCACCCCCCTAAAATGCTTTAAGGTCAAAATCATGAAATACGGAGCTAAAGCCCACCCCTTCAATCTTCGTTTTTCTGCTACAAAATTAACTAACCTAATAAGTTGTTTATCACATAACTACACAATTTTTTTTTTATCATAGTAATGCTTTTAACAATAATTAGTGGTAGACCAGTGACTAGGCAACCACTGTATCCTAAGATTCCTAACCTATATAATCCAAACTAAGTACCTTGAACAGTAACTTGGGATTGGGTAAATAACATGGATAACGTTTTTTCTCAGTCTCTAACATAATCCGTGTAATCCAAAAGGTTTATTTCTTCTCTTCAACGTTATTGTCCTTGAAATCAGTAGTTTTCTAATCTCCTAACTTAAAAATTTATCTAGGCCGGGATACAAACGATGTACGATTGTACAGCTGAATGAATCAGGATGGAGCTCTCAAAACAACGTCAACAATCATAGTTCAGCAGTAAATAATTGCTTAGTTATGTATCCCTCAGCTCAAGTTTAAAATAAATATCAATATTATGTGTTATTAAATGGGAACAAAATAAATTAATAATGTAAAATTAATGAAATTAGATATTCTCAAAATAAATTTATTAATTTACTGCAGAGAACTCAGAAAGTTATATATAATCTTATTGCTTCACCATGGATATCGGCAAGATTGCACTAATGGACTAGATCCAGGCAAATGTAATAGAAAATTAGGATTAAAAAAAAATTCTACATTATAATTTTCATTTGCAAAATCGTGAAAGCCAAATAAAATTCTTGTCCACAAACGTTATTATTTAATAATAACGTAATAATAATGTTTAAACTTGACTTGGTGGTACTAAAGTACCCATGTAGTTTTACTGGCAAAGGTGCACCTTCCAGATAACCACTTGTGAAGTTACTGCTAGCTTTGAGTCCAATGTTACCTTGCTTTGGGAGTGATCTGAAGAGACTACTACAATGCGAATTTATTGTATTTAAGCCTGTTTGAATTTAATTAAACTGATGTAAACTGCATCACAAACACTTGTGACTGCTAATGATATAAGGTGCTATTAAAAAAAAATAACTCCTGGCTGTGGTAATTGTTCCAAAGGTAAAGTGCTTCAAATTAGGCCTATATGAAACTGGAGAACGATCTAGATTATGGTTTCTTTGGCTAGGTTTACTTAAAACATAACGAAATTTATTTACTATTTTTTTAATTTAATATTAAAGGATTTATAAACTACATATTGTGGAGGTTTCATGCGAACTCGTACAGATGTTAAAAACGTGATAAAGGAGAGTCAGTTTTACGATGGTGGGCCGGTTTGTCTGGTTGAATTCCGATAACAAACGAGACTCGGACCCATTATTTTGTTTCTACATTTGCGGATGATATTTTTAACGCCCACCCCTGATTTTAGCCAAATTAGCTGCATAAGCCCATGGGCGTTTAATACGCGATTTACGGTATTTGTGTGTTTGTACAAGAAACGATAATGTTTACAACTTTGCTCCGAAGATATTACGTGCATAATATCTTTTCCATTGAAATCAAAGCGTATTGGGCATAAACATGAAGTTGTTTAGAAAATCAAAGATGAGTGTTGTACCTAAAATATTAAAAGTTGATGGTATTGTTAGGGCAGAAATGTGCTATTCTAATATGAATCAGCTAGAAAAAGGTCAACACTTTACGAGAGAAGTAAAAATGTACAAACAGAGGCTATAATATCGTTAGATTAAATTATTTTTCTTAAGTAACGTTATCCGCTCTTTGCAGTTTGTTACTTCGAAGCTCAGACTTCATATTAAAATTTTCGGAAACACTACTTCAAAAGTTAATCCAACGAATATGCGTTATTTGAAATTTTCGACAGACACTCTACCTTCCTATTTGGTGTGGAATTACGCCGTCTGTCTTCGTCAGCCTTCTCTACCTGTCGTTATTTTCTACATGGCCTACATCAGATGAACGTTGCGTCTGTTTGAATTTTGCTCATCTGACCACTGACCTTTATGGTCACGAGATGCCGCTCGCGACCGTAAAGATCAATGGTCAGATGAGCAAAATTCAATTTGATGTAGAAAATAACGACAGGTAGAGAAGGCTGACGAAGACAGATGCCGTAATTCCACACCAAATAGGAAGGAAGAGTGTCTGTCGAAAATTTCCAATAACGCAAATTTGTGGGGAATACAAAGAGAAATCAAAACGCTGCTAGGGATTATAATTAGGACAAACTTATTTTCGGCTATAATACCACGAGGCTTCTATGAAATCGATAATTTGTGCGTTTTAGCACGAAACTCCTTTCCAGATTTAATTTCCCGAGACCGAAAGGAAATTAATTTCTTAGCAGCACGAGTGGAATTCGGTTGGAGAATTTTTGTTTTTCTTTCCGCAAAACGATTCTCTTAAGTGATTTCGTTTTAGGGTTTCACTTTCGATTTGCAAGGAATTATCAGTGTAATTCGGTTTCGCATTCGATTTTCCGGGATCTTTGCAGTGTAAGTCGACCATGGTCCTCGTTTTGCGGAAAGAAAACAAACTCTTGGCTTAATATTGGTAATTCAAGTATGTAGTGTTTCAAGCTGCTTATACAGCAGTTAGCAAACAAAAAAGTCAACATCGGAGATAAAAAATAGCCACATGAGAACCACAATTAACAGTGTGTTAGCACTAAGTCTGTTGGTTGATAAATGTTTTTTCTCCTTTTATTTATTTATTTCTTTACAAATAATGTGCTGCAGCGTATGAATACGTACGTACCTGGACGTCGTTTATTTTCCGTAAGCTTACGCTCAACAGTTCTTTTTGTCTCTTTAAGATCAAAGACTGAAAGTGAATCTCTTTCCTCTTCTTCAGCCGTCTCCTCATCAGACTCATCATCCGGATCTTCTAAAGGCTGCTTATCATCATCGTAAAGTTTCTTTCGTTTCTTTTTTCTTTTCTTCTTTTTCTTCTATAGTGCCAATAAGAATTTGAAAATATGTTAGCGGTTATTACGGTGAAAGTTCATTTTAACAATTCCACAGTCTAGGAAACAAATATCTGAACGTTTCTGAAATTGCCCGTTTTTGTTTCCTGGTTTGGTGAACTGTTACAATAAGAAATTATTGGTTAATACAAGCTCTTTTGAAAATTTCAAACGTCATGGGCAAAATCTGGAAACTATGTGACCATACTGATTAAGGTATAGCAAACACATTCCTTGACATGTACTCCTTGGTGGAGCTTTCTCAAGCTTCGGATGCTGTTGTTTATATTTTTCATTGTGTTTAACAGCCTACCTACAGTGCAAATGGGAACAATAAAGTTAATTTTGTAGTCACGCCAGACATGTCTGTAAACATGTGGACATGTCTATAGGCATGTCTCTAAACATGTCTCAGTAGACCTGGAAACGGTGCATAAAAATAAAACTATCCCATGGAAAATTTTATTAAGGCACTGCACAACTACACGTTTTTTTTTTGCCACCAACGAAAAGAAACAAAATCAGTTCAATATAAAAACCTTACAGTTTTGTCTGTCTTGACATAAAATTGAATCGTAAGGAACTCGTTACCAACCAAGAGAAATTTATGTAATTCAAGAACAACTAACTGCTGAATGAAGTTGGAGAAGTTTTCCTTTCTTGTTTATTGGTTATCTCCAGGTTGATGGCCCCAATGCCTAAATTTGACAATGATGCTACCTTGAATGACTACGGTACCAATAATGACCACCTTGAATTTTCTCGGCTTTAATGCGTACAGTTTGTCGCATATGTGACTGTCAGTTACCCCTTGCTGTAACAAAATATGGTGTTTTCCATATCTGCTCTAAATATTACCACTTAAAACTATGATTTAATGTATTTGCAGTTCTGGGTATGGTTGGCCAAACCGTATTTTCTATCTTTTTTTGTTGATGACTGCCAGTTGGGTTTGTTGGTGAATCCATTTTTTTGTTTCTCCATGTAGAGAGCTTCATAATTCTTGCAAGGGACGGAGTACACTGCCGCTCGGGTTGGTGGGTAATTGAGGGGTGGTTGGACTCACTGAAGGTGTACGGTTAGGCTGGATTGGGTGACCGGTTGGTTGGTTAGAGGATTCTTAGTCTTAAGCGAAAAATTCAACGGTGACTATGATACCATCCCCTAGTAATACAGGCGCAGCTCGGTTCCTAACAGTCGTAGACCCTTTCAACGACCCTTGTTGCAAAGAAGATACTCCCACCTTTCGAATGAGTCTAATTGAAGCCATCCACTTGAATTAGAAACGACGCAGCAGCAGTTGAAATTTGTAAATTGATAAATTGAGACGCCTGTTAGCATTAAATTAGCCAAAAAAATGGCCGAAAATGGCTTAAAAATCCATTTTTCTTGAAAACCATAAGAGATATGAAAAAAATGTAAGGGAATGACATTGTAGATTACATTATTACAAACAACTTTTATCTGAACCGTTTTTGTGTATCACTAACGGTTCTTGCATAATCGGCCAAATTTGTCAAAATTGGGCACCATTTTGGCCACCATCTTGAATTATGGACTTCCGGTGCATTTTTCGAGCTGGCAACAGGCATTTTCGAACTTAGGAGGGTCGAAATACCTTAAAAATACCTGATGCCAAATTGTTATACGAAATGCTTCGAAACAATTCTGAAAATTGGCCTAGTCTACCATTCTTGGCAGCGTAATCTGCAGCAAATTTCATCAACATTTTATTGTTTACAACTCTACCGTCGCTCTGTTCTACTTCTAAAATTCATAAGAATTTTTGGTGAATTCTAAAAAAGCCGGTTAAAAAGCTGCATCCAATTCGTCGGAAGTTGGTGGCCATCCTGGATGCATTCTTTAAGATGCTTTAACTTCCCACAGTCATTTAAAACAAGGACATTGTAGTGGTCTCTCCATTCTCTAAGTCTTTTACGATCAATTCCAAATTATCGTGCAGTGGCTGACACATTAACACCATGAGCACTTAAATAATCCACTGCTTGGCACTTGTAGATGATGGTGTACGATTTTCGCTTCAGCATATTAACGTACTTCTCGTTAGCAAGTACAAGTCGAAGTATTCTTTGGTGCAAAAATAAAAAGCAACGTGTGGGGGGGGGGGGGGGGGGGAGATGCTTTCGAACATGCTTTAGAAACATTCTGTGGCACGAAAAAAAGAGCTACATACAGACGAGGTGGGAGGGGAGGAGTGGGATTGAGCTTAAGTGGCAGCAAGCTGTTGCAAATTAAGGGGTGGTCGTTAACATTGTAATTTCGCAATTTTGACCTTAATGCATTTAGGGGGGTGGGCGTTAGCATTAACTGGAATTTTAATACGCGATTTACGGTATTGGTATCGGTACCAGATTTTAAAAAAGTGGTACGCCCTTACGAAATACTAGTCTCCCAACAACAAAAAAGTTAATTCAGTCTACTTTAAATAATTGTTTACTTTTATTAACAAGGAT